>JAPDFF010000095.1:0-77666 GCA_027569505.1 Chloridium humicola | reverse complement strand
TCTCGCCCTGCCCGCGCGTCGTGGCGGCTTTTGGCTTTTTATCTCTGGACTCTGGGGCCTGGTGGTATTTTTAGGTCCCCAGCCTGCCCTCCCCTGTGGCCCGGCCGGGTGGTGTTTATTCCCCCCCAGACCCCCCCTCACCTACGTCTATACACTGGGATTATATCCAAAATCAACCCCCCCCCCCCCCCCCCCCCCCGGGATAGCTAAGTCTACAGCAGTCTTCCACTATTTCTTCCCTCTGTTGAAGTGGATGAGTTCGCACTTCTGGGCCGCAAATGCCATTCCCTAGGTCTTGGCCCACTGAAGACAAGTCTCCCACGCCCTCGGCAGCTAGGCTTTGTTAACTCTCGGGGATCTCCCAAAGGCCAGAAGGTTGGTGTCGTCAGCGAAGCCCACTATACTTATCAGGGGGTGTGCCTCCCTCTGAGCCTGGTATAGGGATGCAATATAGAGGATAAACAGTACTGTAGATAGTGGTGACCCCTGGGGGACTCCTGCCAGCACTGGAATATCCCCCGTTGTTTTCCCATCGAAGTGTAGAGTAGCTACCCTACACCCGAGCCAGGCCTGCACCCAAATTACCAGCCACCTAGGGAACCCAAGGTCCCCTAGAGTAGCTAGTAGCCGGATATGATTGACAGTGTCGAACGCCCCTGAGATATCTAGCTGCAGGAGGGAGGCTGTAGCCCGCTGCCTCTAAGCTTCCTGCACCTGCGCAGCCACTAGCTGTACAGCCAGTTCAGTAGACCTATGTTCCCTATCGCCCATCTGTTCGGCTGGCAGTAGGCCGTAGGTCTCTTCTGCAGCAGTAACCCTCCAAGAAACTACAGCCTCTATCACCTTCCCAAGAGTTGGGAGGAGGGCAATGGGTCTGTAGCCACCGGGGGTCTTGTAGGTCTCTCTGGTGGTTTTCCCGGCTTCTGGAGGACCACCGTCTTCGCTCTCTTGAACTGGACTGGGAACCATCCCAGCTGTAGGCACCGGTTGGTGAGCACTGCTAAGATTTTCCGCAGGACCTTAATAACATGACTGAGTCAAACTTGGAAGTAGATGATTATGGGCCATGAACGGGAAGTGGGACACCACTGCGGGGTTGACAACTCGCAGGAACTGCCGAGCCAAGTTTGGAGCCAACTTGGGGCCATCTTGCCCTCTTTGGCAAGGGAATGGAGCATGAAACCCCGCTTCCGTCATCAAGTGGCTCTGACTGTCTGGGGTCTTCTGTCCCTTTGATCCTTCGCTTTCCATGACCATCCGCCTCTCACTTTCAACCCTTTGAACTCCTCACTTCTCATCCCGAAGAACAAAAGTGGAAAGCTCTCCTCGCCACTTTGCTCCCCTCACCGTTCTTTTCACCTTACTTCGTCCCTGAAACTTTCCCTCCACGATGCCTCCATTCCGGGCCGAGCACATGGGCTCCCTCCTGCGGCCCCAGCGGCTGCTGGATGTGCGGGAGACTATCCGAGAGAAGGACATCTCCCCTGAGGAGGCCGACCTGCCCGCAATTGAGGAAGAGGCCGTCGGGCAAGTGGTCAAGATGCAGCAGGACCTGGGTTTCAAAGCCGTCACCAGTGGAGAGTACAGTCGCACCCGCTTCTGGGGCCTCATGTGGGACGAGTTCGAGGGTACCGTCCGCCTACAGGACGCAGAAGCCGCCATGTTCCGCCTGTACCATCCGGACGTGGTGAGCCTGATCGAACCCGGGAGACAGGTCATGCCGGGCGACTCTGTTGTGGCTGGCTCGAAGCTAAAGCACAACCCCGAGAAGTCGCAATCCAACCTCCACGAGCTCCGTCTGGTGCAGAAGTTTGTGCCCGAGAGCGAGTGGAGCAACATCAAGTTCACTATGATCACACCGGCATGGTTCCATATGCGGTATAAGCAGGGCCGGGCCTACTCCAGCGATGCTTACTCAAACGACACTGAGTATTTCAAGGATGTTGCAAAGGTCTACCAGTCTGAGTTGGATCAGCTGTACAAAGCCGGCCTGAGGAACGTTCAATTCGACGATCCTGGCCTGGCATGTAAGTGGCATCCATTCTATTCCTCTCGACACCAGAAACTCATCGCATCTCCAGACTTCTGTTCCGACAAGTTCCGCCAGGGGTGGGCTGAGGACTCAGACAATATTGGCAGCGTTGATGACCTTCTTGATGCCTACATCGAGCTGTACAACGACTGCATCAGCAAGATCCCCGCTGACTTCCACACCGGTGTGCACCTCTGCCGCGGCAACTTCATTGGTGGCCGGTTCTTCAGCGAGGGCGGCTACGATGTGATCGCCAAGAGGCTCTTCAGCAAGCTCAAGGTCAACACCTTCTACCTCGAGTACGACACTGAACGCGCCGGTGGATTTGAGCCGCTCAAGTTCCTGCCCAAGGACAAGAACGTTGTGATTGGTGCTGTGTCCACCAAGTTACGCGAGCTGGAAGACAAGGATAAGGTAAAGAACAGGGTCTACCAGGCCGCAGATTTTGTGGCTGAGGGCAGTGGGCAGACTCGGGAGGAGGCCCTCGAACGCGTTTCGCTTAGCCCCCAGTGCGGCTTCAGCACACATGAGACCGGCTATCCCTTGAGTGAGGAGGACGAGAAGAAGAAACTGGCTCTTATTCGGCAGATTGCAGACGAGATTTGGGGCGAGCCATGAGCTCTGAGCATGCTTAATAGGGAGCTTTGTACATACAATGACGAGTTCCAGTGTCTCGGGGACTCAGGGGAATCAGGGTAACTTACGGATGTTGTTTCAACCCAACATTGCAATAATCTCAAGCCCATGTTGAGGTATTGTAAGTGCGCTGGAAGCAAGATCGAAGGCCTTGAAATCTTCAGACCAACACCATTGATTGCCTTGTGAAAAATAAGAGAAGCTCCGATCCTGAAAGACGCGTCCCGTCTTAGCCCCACTTTCTTCCGCGAGCCCGGAAAAACGCTTTGCCTGACGAGTGCCGATGCCGGGAGAAGAGCCGAGCTCCACAGCGGGTTCCGACGTCACATCGCCGGCTCCCGGCTCCCGATCCGAACTTGTTGCCGGCCTCGTTGAGGGTCATCGCTTTGTCGACGCCTATCGTGAGATTTTATACAAAGAAACCAAGCTGAATCGATATCCTCCGCCTGACTTTTCTTCACAAAATTTTAAAACCGGAGGAAAAACACAGACAAAGGAGCTCAAGAGTTGAGGCAAAGGACAACACAAACAAAGACATCCCTTACGCTGCTACGCTACAATGGCGGGGAACGGACCGGGCATGCTCTACGTGACCATGCAGCCCCGGGAGGGGCTCTCGCTGGACCAATTCCACGAGTGGTACAACAACGAGCATGGCCCGACACGCCTTCGCCTCCCGCACATCTTCACCAACGGCCTGCGGTATCGTGCCACCGACGGCGAGCAGCCAAACTTCCTGGCTGTCTACGATGTGACGTCCATGTCACATCTTGAGACACCCACTTACACAGCGCTTCGTGCCAACCGCTCACCTCGCGAGGCCGCCACCATCGGCCAGGTCGACGTCGACCGCAAGTTCTTCGACCTCATCGACACACAACAGAGTCCACTGTTCATTCCCATTGAGCAATTGACTGACGCCGAAGCAGACGGGCTCGTGCTCGTGTCGGTCGAGGTCTCGCTCAAGCCAGGCGTGGAGGGCGCCGAGGAGGCCGTTATTAAGTGGTACAAGGAGGAGCATCTTCCCATGCTCTCCAAAGTCCCTGGCTGGCTGCGCAGCCGCATTCTCCGCACGCCTTCAGTCATTGAGGGCGGGAGCAGTGAGGTCAGCATCATCACGCTGCACGAGTACGCCAAGGAGAATGGACTCGGTGGTCCCGAGCACAAGGCATCAATGAACACCACCTGGCGGGATGAGGTGTTTGCGAAGTACATCGGTCACAAGGGGCGCCGCACGTACGAGCTATTCTACGTCTTTGGGCCGGGGCCAAAAGACCTGCAGTCTCTCTTGAGGTTGCCTCAATCGGCAGCGTTCTCAACCGCAGACGGCAACATTTCCACGACCCCCGGCGGGAAGGACGCCGCAATCAACGCCTTCGCTACGGCCGCAGACGGCCTGACCATCCCCTACCGACTGGAAGGCAACCCATCTCCTGACACCCCCACCGTGGCCTTCTCCAACTCCCTGCTCACCTCGATGCACATGTGGGACCCCCTGGTAGCCATCCTCAAAGCAGAGCGCCCCGACCTGCGCATCCTTCGCTACGATACCCGCGGCCGGCACGATGTCCCCACGCCTCCCGTTCCCGCCAACCTGGACACGCTCAGCGACGACCTTGCCACCCTCCTCTCGGCCCTCCGCATCTCCAAGCTGCACGCTCTGGTCGGCGTCTCCATGGGCGGCGCCACCGCGCTCAAGTTCGCGCTCAAGTACCCTCACCTCCTGGACAAGTTCGTCGCGTGCGACTTCAATGTCGCCTCTAGCGATGCCAACACGGCCGCGTGGAAGGACCGCATTGCTGTGGCTGAGGGTCCGGACGGCGGCATCGGCAACCTGGCTGGTGTGACTGTCGAGCGATGGTTTCACCCTCACACTATGGCCGAGAAGAAGGACGTGGCGGGATGGATGACGGAGATGGTGGCTGGGAACAGCGTGCAGGGGTTTAGGTATTCGTGCCAGGCACTGTGGGATTACAATATGCGCGAGGAAATGAAGGGGAACCAGGTTCCGGGGCTGTTTGTCGTGGGCGAAGGTGATGGGAAGGGCGCACTGGTGAAGGCTATGGTTGGGTTTAAGGGGTTGCTGGGGTCGGGTGGTGTTGAACTCAAGGTCGTTCCCCTGGCTGGTCATCTGCCCATGTGCGAGGCACCAAAGGAGTTTTACGACGCCATTGCTGGGTTTCTCTAGCTTGAAGCACATATGAGGTTGAGTTCCGAATGAGTATTGATGGTACATACAACAGGAACGACGCTAGCGCCGAGGTGGGAGATCTATTGCTTGCTTCCATCGGTGCTCTACAGTGTTCTACTCGCATACCCCCTCTGCAGAATATCCGACAGTTCCCCATCAGACAAGGCCTGCTTGTCCTCATCCTGCACCGGGGGTGCCACTGCTACCTCGCCCCGCATGATCTCGATGACCGAGATGACTGGTAATATGAGCATGAGCATTGACAGGAGCTGGCCAAAGCTCCACTGCTTCTCGCCAGCATCCTTCAGCTTCACATCCGGGGTGCCAAACGCTTGGGAGAGTAGGTAGGCCCGGACAGTTGCGGCTAAAGAGTTGTTAGTTATGTATGTGGAAGACTACGAGGTACGTTAGGGAGATATACCAATGGCAATGGCAGACATCAAGACTAGGCCGCCGATTTGGATAGCCTTGTAGAAACGTTGCCGGCGGCTCTGCAAATACCATGTCGCCAGCCCGAAGACAACGCAGTTCCCAGCAATAGTGACAATTGTACCGACGTAGTCGAGGCCACCAACATTGGACGTAGTCGAGTCTAGTTCCCACACGCAGCTAATCGGCAGCGTGCTGGGAAGTGCTTTGATCTTGCTCTGCAGCACGTAGACGCCATAGACGCAAGAGAGCACAAGATTGACAAACATCAGGAGCTGCCGCATCCACCTCAACAGCCAGTCTCTCTTGAAGTCGTTGACTAGGACGAGGAGGGCTGCATTATGCGTTGCCATCGACAGCAGCGCCAACATCCAGATGAGGAAGAAGTGATAGGGGACAAGCGAGTTGGACTTGACCAGTCCAACGCTTTGCAACCCAATGCCGACCATAATCTGCTGGTCCGAGTAGCCGTTCAGGAGCTTTCGCCGGATTGCCGAGGGGTTGGCGCTGGAAAACCGGGAGCGCCATATTTTCTGTACTAACAGGCTGCCTGAGATGCCTAGTGCCACCACGGCTGTAATGGCTGATGAGAGCAGAACCTGTCTCATGTAAGTGACTCAAATCGGGAAATCAAGAAAACAAAGAATTCAGTAACCTACTCCTGCTCCCGCGATGCCTGCATCGCTGGGTACTGCTTCAGGAATGAAGCTGCAGTTCGCCGCAGCGAGCATTTTGGTAACGTGCGGAGAAAAGGAAAAAGAGTGGGATACTGGGAAGAGGGAAAGGAGATGAAAGTTGGTAGATGATCAACAGCTTGGCCGTGGCAGTGTTCAACGGTGATCGACTTCTGGTAGCGTTCATATGACGTTGGCGTGCTGTCTCGCTACTCGCTTGGGTGTTGGGTTCTGAAACGTGACCGGTTGGGCAGGGGGCTGGTCTTGTTAATGACTGGATAATTAAAGGGCGACGGCTTGCTGCAACAAACGCCCGGCCAGGCGACAGCGTGGACGAATCCCGGAGCTGCTTGACAATTTGCTATCTTTGGGGGCGGAATCCGCCTGAAGCAACAGGCCATCCAATGAATCGCCTTTACCATTCTTTGTTTGGGGGCTGCAACAAAAGAGCCATGGAGAGGATTCAACAAAGCACTGAAAGCAGAGCTCCATTAAGTGCGAGGGCCTTGTACTTTTCTCATAGGAACTAGGGCGCTTTCTTGAGAAGGCTTGGTGCTTCCTTGTACGGATACTTGGAACACTGAGTTGGGCCAAAGAACAATGGCTGGGGCCTTCCGGCGAGCAAGATTCAGGTTGCCATTGACAGGTGTCCCGGACATATCGTCTTTTCAGGAGATGAAGAAGGTATAACCCAAATTCGAACATCTTAGATACGAGTAACAATATCAGCATACTTGGTCCTGAGCTACTGTGTGAGGAAAGAATCGTCTGGAAGAAAAAACTTGAATCGTGACTAGACAGTCAGGCTTAAAAAAAGAGGTCAGATCATGGAATCGAAGGACACATGCACCCGCATGTCCAGCCACTCCGACAATGAACCTCGTTACTACCACCAAAACGGGACCCTCATTCTCCCGGCCATATTCGACGAGACGATCGGGCTTCCGGATGAGGTTGTACTTGTTTGGGATCGACTCGCGGTAGTATTTGGAAAGATAGTGGTCGCACTTGAAGCAAGGGTAGTCGCACTTGACTCGTCCGTGGCATCCGGACCGCCACCAGGGCAATCAGAATCAGTAGCCACGGTGTAACTGGTTGGACACCAAAGCCCGCTGCACCTCGCGGCGCAAGGAAAGTCGAGATAGACCGTTGGAATTTGCGTCGGACATCCGCAAGATTGCGTGACAACGGAGAGGGCTAGGCACATGGGAACCGGGCAAGTTGCGCAGAGCTCTCGGGTCGTGGTTATGGTTGGGCAACCGATCTGGACGGCGGTCGTTGGAAGGCTGGCACTTCCCACGGTAATGCCTGTGTTGCCGTTTGGATCTGGGGTGTTGCTCGGTTGGGCAAGACCGAAGGAGACTCTGAAAGGGAATTAGCCAACGCCGTCTGCGGACAGAAGCCCAAGAGAATACGGACAGGCATGCCATCGCGGCAATAGCGCATGAAAATGACTTCATCGTGGACGATATCTGTTTGACTTAGTGGATGAGGTCCGTTTCGCTTTTAAAAAGAACATGTTCGGATAAAAGAGCTAGGCTCCCTCGAGTGGCTCGAATGACTTCAAATGGGCGTTCACCCTCCAGTCTTACTCGTATCCGGTCAAAGGTTTGTCCGACCTAACCAATCTCCTGTCGTGGGATCTCTTATTGGTTGTGCCAAGTCCAAAGCCCTGCTCTGTCTCTTCGGTCTGTTGACTTTCTTCCTCTGTTTTGCGGATAGGGTCATTGGAACCCAGCTCTTTCGGACTCTGTGCCGCCGCCTTTTGAGATTTGAGAAACGGCGATGAGAGGGGATGCCAGAATGGCGAGTGGAGCCTCGAAAAACAAGCCCCAGATTCATGGACATGGCTTCAACACCTACATGTAGGTACGTGCCAGGTACATTCTGGCTCCGAGCCCCGGGACGACGGCCAACTTGTGACTTCACCGGTGCCGTCTTCCGGGCCGGAGAATCACTGGCCCCAGCGTTCGGTTGTGATCCTGGCTCGGTTGTCTTTTTGAGAGGGGAACAGGAGGTTATGGGTTTCCCCTCAGTTCGCCAAGACAGGCTTCACTACTTCAGGATCCCCTGTCACATGTTGATGCCAAGAATGGAAGACATCAGGGGCCTCGGTGGAGTGGATTCATCAGGATTCATCAGGGATGCCCAACAACTCTCACTTGAACCTCCCCGCGTCTCCCCACTGCAAGTCCAAAGAGTAACAACATCTCTTCTCTTGTTTGTTGATATCACACAACATGTCCCACCAAACCGAACCCTTTGCTGCTGACTCGGCGGTGCTGGCCGCGTCAGTCGGCGCTGCCGTTCTGTACAGCACCATGGTCCGCTCAACTTCTGGTCCGCTGCGGACGGCGGCCAAGACAGCTTCAACCGCCCTGCTCTCGGCCGTGGCAGTGATGAGGGGCGGGCCGCTTCTTCTCGCTGGGGCGTTGGGCTTGGGCTCACTGGGCGACTTCTTTCTCGCCTTGAAAGACAGCGAGACGAACTTCCTATGCGGCCTTGGCAGCTTCCTGGTCGCCCACATGCTCTACATCGCCGTCTTCTTCCAGGCGAACGACGACGCTGTGGCAGATCGGTTCCAGATTCTCCTTGGGGGCTGGCGTGCCGCGACGGCGGGCGCCCTGACCTTGTTGGTGCCCGTCATGATCGGTTCGCTGGTCCCCCGCATTGCCTCCGACCTCCGCCCGCCCGTCGTCGTCTATTCGCTCACCATCTTCGTCATGGCGCTCATGGCCCTCACCCTAGACAGCACTCAGGTCATTGTTGGGGCGCTCATGTTCACTGGCTCCGATTCGATCTTGGCCGCAGACCGCTTCCTCGTCTCGCCGACGTCCTCTCACCGCGGTTTGATGCAGCATGCCGTTTGGGTTCTCTACTATGGAGGTCAGCTGCTCATTGCTTTGGGGTTTCTCTCTCTGGGTGCGATGAAGTCATGAATGTAATGTACAAGGGTCGGGGGGCGGGTTGTTTGTTCCTTGGAGGTAACTAGCAGCAAAGTCAATAATCAATGTACGTAGTAGAAGCCAGGCTGTAATTAATGAGTCAAAGCGCCATGAACCTCGCGAAAGTCATCATCTGACATGGTTCCAAGTCCATCCACTCCCTTCTTCTGCCACCCAAGTGTGACGTTTCGAGAAGACTGCTTCTCCCTCAAGAGTGATTCTGCCCTCACAAGTGAGCTTTTGCAAACTTCGACTTTTCTCCTGTCCTTTGACCTTTCCCTCATACTTCCTCCCGATCTGGGATGACAATACCCTCCTAGTCCCTCTCTCTCACCACGAGCGACACAAGAGAGCCAGTCATTTAGGCCCACCCTGCCCTAGCACCCAGCAATGGCGCGGAAAGACCGAGATCTCGGACTCGAAGTCAGACTGACTCAAACCTAGGTAGCCACCCACTCTCGAGGACCTTCGTCGGTCTCCCTCTTAATCCTGCGAGCAGCCAGGTCCAAAACGACAACGGCGGTTTTTGACCAGCCCTGCCCTCACCGGCGCCCCTCAAACTTTTCTGACAACGGCGGACGAGAAAAGGGCGGAGGAGAAAAGGGCGATGGCGGCGGCCACTATTTTATTGCTGATGAGGAGGAACAGCGGGATCAAGACATGGAAGATGGTAAGTCTTTGTCTCTCGATATGGCTGAGAACCATGAAAGTGAGGGATGTTGGCGATTCTGAAATTTACCCTGTTGTTGATGCACCTCAGGCCGTTGTTCAATTTGAGCTCCAGACATGGCCCCTTGCACAGTTCCTCTCCCACCCAAACGGGCAATGCAGTGAACGATGTGTTGCCAGTGAGCAATGATTTACTTCCGGAGGACACACTGCCAGTAATCAGTCATCTTGAGCTCCCACATCGTGACTGCGAAGATTATAAGTCAGGGGTAGAGCTGGCCTGGTGTAGCTGTTTGTTTTGTAATGTGATGTTTTGTTGAGACCTTGAACTCTTCCCAATGTCAAGGGACTTCGGAGACAACCCTGCTCAGGGGTTGTTGTCTGGTGACGTGGAGAAATAACTTTACAGTCTTCAAAATTCGGTTGTTGCCGTCGCCTTCCCAAGCTGGTCTACTTGGAAAGCTCGGCTGCCCTTGGTGCCGACTGGTGATGTCAGGGATGTGGTTGCACGACTTGAGTGGCTGCAGTTCATCTGAAAGTGCGTCATTGGTTGAGTGCCCTCTAAGATAAGAAGGTAACATTATCATGTCGATCAGAGGCAAACTCCATGCCATGGCCAATTAAAGGCATCTGTAACTGGGAGGGACACACACTTTTGCCTCTGGTGCATGTGGTGCTCTCTGACCATTTGGAACTTGTGGCGTCTAGCAGACAAGCTTTTTTACCGAACCTCCGTTCGTTGCTGCAGTGGAAGATGATGACAGCGCATGCTGGTGTGGGGGGTTGACGATGTTGAGCGGCGAAGACCAAATGGTATGTCACTGACTCTCAGGCAAAGGTCGGGGTAATATCTCCGTACTCTCCAGCTTACCTTGAAACTCCTTCCCTTGCGTCTGGCATCTCCCTACGCGACCTGACCTCCACCATTGACTCTTGGAAGCCTGGACCCATGGACTCACGAAACAGCAGCCCGCAGCGCATCAACGGCAGGGCCGACGGCCGTCGCCAATCTATTTTGTCTGAGTTCCTCCCAGAGAGCTTGCCACTGCCTCCATCCTTCATCGCAACGTCGCCCATTGTCCGAGAGATTCTGGCCAGAGATATTGCGGAATGCTCCTCAGAAGATGAACCTGAATCAGACCGCCAGTCCGACTCCGAGTCGCAGGTCGAATCTGAGCCCTATTTGGCTGATGCCAAACTTGCTTTCCATCCCAACGGAATCACATCTGGATGTGGATACTCGACTCTGCCGATCCAGGGCCTAGATAGGCCGGTTCCGAATCCAAAGGAGGTTGAAGAGTCGCTCCAAGCCGAGCTGTCCTTGTTGCGGGACAACGCCATCCTCCCGCCGAAGTACCCAGTCCAGTGCTCAGCAAACGTGTTGCCTCGGGGTTTCCGGCGCTTCTTCAGTACCAGAATCAAGGACCATGAAGCACCAATATTCGAAGACATCGCGGTCGAAACAACACCCTTGTTGCCCGGAGGAGCCGCGGAAACCACCCCAACTCCACCCCCGGAAGAAGTCCATGACCGGTTCGAGGATGCCGTGGCCACCCAATCTCTCAAGACAACATGGCAAAGGGAAGCGAAAACCCTTATCCAGTACTCGATACCCTTAATATGTGCCTTTTTGATGCACTACAGTGTCACCATCGGCAGTGTACTCACCGTTGGCGGTCTCGGCATGGTAGAGCTCGCTGCTGTCAACTGTACGTGGTGTTGTGGGGGTTTCTGTTCTGATACACATGCTAACTATGTGCTAGTGGCGACAATGACTGCCTCAATTTCAGCCTATGTGCCCGTGCAAGGCTTAGCAACTTGCTTGGATACACTCTGTGCTCAAGCCTATGGATGCGGTCACAAGGGTCTCGTTGGGCTACAAGCCCAACGCATGACTTGGATCTTATGGATCCTGATGGTCCCTGTCGCTATCGTCTGGTTCTTCTCCGAGCCGATCCTCGCCGCCCTAGTACCTGACAGGGAGACCGCGGCACTCGCTGCTATCTTCCTGCGCGTCCTCATCTTGGGAATGCCAGGAGTCGCCGCTTTGGAAACTGGCAAGCGTTTTGTCCAGTCTCAGGGGTTGTTTCATGTGACGACCTATGCTCTACTCATCGGCGCTCCTGCGAGTTTTCTGATGAACTACGTCTTCGTCTTCAAGCTGGGCTGGGGCTTTGCTGGAGCAGCCGCCGCCATGGCCATCACCCAGAACCTTCTTCCTCTGCTCTTGATTATGTATGTGTGGATAATTGATGGTCGTCAATGTTGGAGCGGCTTGAGTTACAAGGCCTTCAATAACTGGGGTAAGTTGTCCCCCTTGACCATGAACCCCATACTTCCCTCAGGCTTCTTGTATCCTTAGTCTGTCCCAAAACCTGGGTTTTACCCTCTCTTTCGGGTGTTTCTTGCTGACACAGAACTGTCAGGCCCAATGATTCGCCTTGCGTTTCCGGGGATGATAATGGTGGCTGCTCAATTTACGGTGTTGGAGATCTTGACCATCGCAGCAGGCCAATTTGGGACAGCCGACCTGGCTAGCCAGAGCATCCTCAATACGTTGGTCTCTACATCATTCAATATCCCTTTCCCGCTCGCTATTGCTACTTCGACACGGGTGGCCAATCTTATTGGGGCAAATTTGAGTGATGCTGCTCGGAAGACGGCCAAAGTTGTAAGGACTTCTGATGAGAGCAAGATGTCCCCCATCTCCTCTCTCTTTTACCTATCCACCTGCTGTTCTGTTCATTGACACTTGCCATTAATAGGCAATTGCTGCTGGCTGCCTCGTTGGGTGTTTTAACCTCCTGACGTTTGTCACACTTCGCCACCACATACCACGAGTCTTCACAGACGACGAGAGAGTTATTCGGATTACCTCTCAAGTCATCCTTGTTTGCGCCGTCATGCAAATATTTGACGCTCTTGCCGCCGTGTCTCATGGTATTCTTCGAGGAGTTGGCCGGCAAGCCATCGGTGGATACGCGAATCTCGTATCCTATTACCTGGTGGCCCTGCCTATTTCGCTGTCGACAGCATTTGCCTTTGGCTGGAAGCTGAGCGGCCTCTGGGCTGGACTCACTGTTGGTCTTGCAGTGTAAGTGTTTTGGACGTATAAGGTCATCGTACTTAAACGAGGAGGACTAACGACGGTCATCCAGTGTCTCCGCGTTTGAACTCACTTACTTGTACAACTCTGATTGGGAAATCGCTGTCCTTGAGGCTCAGCAGAGGATGTCCTCGGAAAACGTCGTTGAGGATAAGTCAAGGGCTCTAACAAACGGAGAGTAGTCGGAGATAAACTTGTGGAGGTTCTCAAGTACCGATGCCAGAGAAAGGAGCCTGGCTCTGTGCACTGTTCCTGTTAACTCTTTGTACTGTTGTCCTGCCCAGAATTGAAGAATTGAAGAATTGAAGAATTGAAGAATTGAAGAATTGAAGAATTGAAGAATTGAAGAATTGAAGAATTGAAGAATTGAAGAATTGAAGAATTGAAGAATTGAAGAATTGAAGAATTGAAGAAGGAAAGAAGGAAAGAAGGAAAGAAGGAAAGAAGGGAGGGCAAGAAAGCGTAACACCGTGTCAAACACCAAAATTTATTCTGAGCGATGAATGCTAGAGTGAGGCCGACCTTGCCTTTGACTTCTGGACCTCTGCCGCCATCCGCTTACGGTTGTGAGCACGTTTGACTGAGTAACAATCCATGCACCGACGCCTTGCGCCGCAGTTCCCACAACCGCAATCCTCAGCAGTCTCGATCGGATCGTTGCCCCGAAGAAAAGTCAGGTTAGTACAGTGCTCAACAAGAGAAAGGGGAGGCAAGAGGAAACATCATTACCAGTCCGCTGGATCCCTCTCAACACCATGGCGGAGGATATGGAAATGACAAGCTTGGCAGCGTCGTTCCTGACCATCGCCAAACATGACGGCCTCCGAATGCCACCACTCTGCTGCCCCGCACCACCCGCAACCTTTGTGAGCCTTCTGGTTGTTGTCTTGGGAGAAAGGCAATCCAGGGTTCTTCCACCGCCATTCGGCAACTCTCGACTTGCATCCCGAACACTGTGAAATGATCCCCTGGCCAGTAAAGTTGACCTTTTTGTTCCCCCGTGGCCGGCTGCATTGGAAGCATGGCCCTCGTGCCAGCCATTCTGGGTTACCACGTTGGGCTTCGGTGTGCTGAGTCTTGCAGAGGCGTTTCCCCATTATATCTCCTGGGGTTTGAAGGCGCATCCCACCCTCCTTATACCGGCCACAGATCCAGCAACCCTGTTCCCGAACTTCCTTCGGGATACCGAATCCACCTTGGCGTAAAGACCAAGTCCCTTTAAGACCAAAACGTTGGAAGTCGGGAAGAGTCAGACCGGTAACCGTAGCGCGGAGGGTGGTAATAAAGGTAGAGACGGCCAGGCGGTGCCACCTTTTTGCACTTGTCGCAGGGACCACGATATTAAAGAAGGCTTGAAATAAAGCCTCTGAGAGGAATGCCCTGGCCTTGCTTGCCGGGTCGCCGAGTGGAAGACGGCCCAGGACGAAGAAGGTCGTTTTAACGCCAGGCCGCCCAGCGAACTCGTAGTGCCGGCTGTTTTCGTGATGGGGATGCTTTGGAAGGCCGATTTGGCGACGTCTGATCTCCCGTTTGTGTTCGCCAGCACGGAACCAGATTCCACCTCGCTTGTTAGTCCTCGAGCCAGCATACGGATCAACCTCCGAGAGAACACCATCCACAATCGCCGTTGTGCAAGACCGCAAATTTGAAGCAGGCGCCAAAACATCATCCTCTGGCAGCGTCAAAGCAGACAAATAGCAACCAGCATCCTTACACTTGCTGGTGAGGAGAACAGGGAGGGCAAGAAGATCATCGAGTGTGAGTTTGGGGCGACCAAGAACAGATTTGACATTAAGGGGGGCAGCACGAAGCAACGATTGCGCAAGGATCTCAAAGTTTGAGTACAACAAAACCAAAGGCCGAGTAACTAATCGGCTGCTCGCCGTCCAAAGCCGAAACTCCCCACCCCCCTCTATGCGCCCACTTGACTAAAAGGTCCACCATTCCTGGCGGACGGTGATGGAGTTGTCTCGATAGGCGGTATAGACAGGGGGCTTGCTCGGGAGCTTGACGGCGTGGGGGCGCAGGGTTTTCTGTACGGGTATGTCATCGAGTTCGTGCCAGTCGTCGGTCGGATCCAAAGGGTTCTTGATCGCCCGTTTATCGTCTAGCCGCAGGTCAATACCCATCAAGCGCAAATCAATTGACCAGGGCTCAGACTTACGGCTGAAATTGGCCTTCCCACGCAGCATCCATGCCAATGGGGTTCCCTCCGGGCGATCATTGACAACGGCCGGCAACTTTCCCATATAGATGCTCCGGATGAACTAGATCGCTAGGAACTTTGGGCGTTTCTTCGTTATCACACCGTTAGAAGGGGGATCAGAGATGTATTGGCAAGTAGACTTGGCTTAAAACTGTGCCTGGGTGAGAATGATGCGAGAAAGCTCGCTTCTCCCAGACCTGGGCGAGGATGCTCTAGAAATCCAGAGATGAGAGGAGGCCAGATGCCTGCCGACAACAGTGCGGTTAAACATCCAAAGTTACGAGCCGCCCGCAAAGTGTGGTGCTTACTCTGACTCAAGGAGGAAAGAGAAAACCCTCTGTTCTTGTGAATCTTCTGTGGTTTTGGTACTGCGGTGTAATAACCCGTTGATGAACCACGTCACCGCCGTTTGGGCACCAGTTCTTTTCTATAATATGCAGGCACCCATCGGCCTGCGACAGCTGAGACTGCAGCGCCCACTTGCAGTTACGAATGGTCGTTTGAGGTGATGATCCTAGCCTCCCTTGCCGTCTGGTGGGCTTCAACCATCCCATGGGTCTGTTCCCCCCCAAGGTTTGGAAAGAATGGAAGTTTTCTCCATTTCATTCAGGCTGTGCCCTCACTACTTTGGTCTCCCGAGCTATCCTCATCGCGATGGCTGATCATACCGCGTCTCTTCTCGACATCTCATCTTGGCCTCCTCAGGCTTCAGAGCGGCCCTGAATGGCAGCTGGGCAGAGGGCACTCGCTTAGTAGAAGGGACTTTCCATATCAACGCCAACCGCTGGGACTCTGAGGCGCTGCTTGTTGTGCTAAGAATCATCCACGGCCAGCCGCGCGGCAGGTGTCTCTGGCCCTCGAACTGGATACACTCGCCAACATCGCGGCACTGGTAGACTACTACAAACCGCGTGAGGTTCTGTACCACATGAGCTCCGTTTGGATTGAGAGTTTGCGTTTGGATACACGGTCTATCCCACACGGCCGTGACCTGTTCCTCTGGGTCTTTGTGTCTTGGGATTTCGAGAATGAGGCAATCTTCAGCGCAGTCACAAGGGAGACAATCCTGCAGAGTGCTGAGAATATCCCGTTGCACATCCCAGTTTCGGTCAAAATCCTTGGTACGTCATCAGGATGCTTTCAACTGGTTTCCTTTGCTGACTCCCAGAAGAAACGATCCAGAACAAACGGATGGCAGGAGTTGAAGCACTTATCACCGGCTTGGATGACCTGAGGGGCCGGCTACTTGACGACAAGGCAGGGTGCTCTGAGGGAATGCAGGTCGATGATGCTGGGGTCTCTGGCCAGATGGATGCGAAAGGCCAACTGGGCGAGTGATTCACGTTTCGGGACTGGAGCCTGAAACAATTCTCAGGAGCTACTAGGGAGCTTGAGTCCCCCAACTGGCACAATAATCACCAATACCATGGTGACGGCTACTACAGTATTGGATTCCACAAATGCCGCCTCAGCGACCACATCAAGCCTTTAGTTGACAGGGTAATGAGAGACGCAGAGGGGCTAAGACTGGAAGATTTTGTGTCAGCTCGTACTCGGATGGGAAATTAGCTTAAGCCATCCCACCAGGCCAATGACTTCGATGAAGAAGAATGTTGCTTTCTTGGTATCATGAGACTGCCACTCAAGAGTAGGAGTCCCTGTTTACGATCCTTGTCGAGGGGGGGTGTTGAAGTCCGGGAACCCATAACGAGTATTATCAGGAGAGACAACTCGTGAAAACCAACGCTTTCGTCACTTCATTGAAGCATTAAGAGATGTCTATGTACATGTATTAACAATATCTACAACGTCTTCCCCCAGGCCTCCTCAAAGGTTCGCAGCAGCGGCGAGGAAAAAGGGAGCGACGACGCCGACCATATGAGCGCTGAGACCGGCAACCGAGTTGCCGCTGGTGGTGCTGGCCGGGGCGGGAGCAGTGGTGCTCTCAGTAGAAGCGTCGGCGGGGGTCGGAGTCGTCACGGTGACTGATGTGGCAGCCGAAGTCGGGGTGGTCTCGGCCGGGGTAGTCTTGGAGTCGCTGGGAGTCGGATCGCCAACGGAAGTGACGGGCTTTCCGGCCGCCCTCAATTCCGTCTCACACATATTTTGCGCGGCCGGGAGTACCTCGCCTGTTGAGGAATGTCAGAAGATTGGTGATGGAGTTTGTGGTGGTGAGAAAAAAAAAGAGGGGGGGGGGGTTGAGGTTGGATGTGGTTGTTGCCAGCTGCGAGGGCAGACAGTGGAGACGTACCAAGCGAGACGTCATTGCCACACGACGCAAGAACGCAGCCGACTCCCGAGCTGTAAATGGCGCGGTAGTTGTCGACCTCACAGAAGCACAAGAGGTCATCGGGGCCCTTGCACTTGGTGGCCGCACTGATGGCGGGGGTCAAGCACTCGACAGCGCACTCAGGGAGGTAATCGCTGAGGGTCTTGGCGCTCACCGCGGCGGCGACGGCGAGAAGGGCGGTGAAGTACTTCATCTTGTTGGGCTTCGAGCGCTGGTCGATTCAGGGGCAATTGGTTGTGGTACGAGTGAGGTAAGGTACAGGTAAGGCTGGAGGCTCGGAAGCAAAACTTGGGAGAGGATTCACAAAAGATCTGCGTCACGATCCAGCTCAGGAACGCGGAACTGCTGCCGAGGTCCTGCGTGTCTTTTTATTCACGCCAACATCCACAGCAGGTGGGTATCATCGGGAGCCGCGGGAGGTCCGTCGTGCAGCTGCCCCTGTCAACTCCGACTCAACAACGCCCCCCCGATGTCGCTTTCTTGCACCCAATAGCCCAGCTAGCCCGGTTCCAGACGGAGGTGCGGGTGACACATGCGAGGCGGTTCAAAGAGGTCAATAGCCCCTCCTGTGGGCGACTTGGCGTGGGCAGATCCTGGCTGTGGTTGAGAAATTTTCTCTATCTCAGATGATCAGAGGATCTGATAAGATGGAATGGCGCCACAGGATTGGTCCATGGCACGGCGACATGCCCCAAAGAGGCAAGGCCCGCTGCTCGTCCAGTGTTGGGTCGTTCGGTCACCTTCTCGCTGAATCATGGGCCCATGACCTTGTTCCCTCAGAGACGGCTCAGAGTCCTCTCCCATTGCCGTCGCCCACCGCCGGCGGGGCGAGGGGTGGGCACTGGGCGGCAACGATGCCGTCAACCGAAAGACACCGCGCCGATATTCTCCGGGGGTAAATGTGCAGGCCGCGTCCCTGGTGTGGTGGCATTTTGACCCTGCTTTTCAACTTTTCCTCTTGTCGACTGTTAGACTTCCAATTGCGGTCTCTCAGACTTGGGTCCGTCACCAATTCCCGCCATGCAGTCGCCTCAATCCCGACCCGAGGGCGACACCATCGTCAGCCCCTCGGAGCACACCAAGGACCCCCACTTCGAGTCCCGGCCAGCGGGAGAGTCCGACCTCGAGAAGTCGGCCAGCGTTTCGAGCGATGTGCAAGCGGGCGTGCAAAACATTGAGGCCGCGGCCTCTGTTTGGAGCAAGTGGCATCTTGTCGCCGCGTACGGATTGTGAGTACCGCGCCGCTGCCCTCTTTACGCCGTCTGCGCAAGGAATATGCAGACTGACACTGGCACCGCGCAGTATCTGGCTCATCTACTTCATCACCTCGCTCCAGGAGGTCGTCGTCCGCGCCTTTTCCCCCTTCGTCACAAGCTCTTTCTCCGCCCACTCCCTGACGGCTGTGGTGTGGATCTTTTCAAGCATCATCGCCGGCCTCTCGAAGCTGCCCCTGGCCAAGATTCTCGACATATGGGGTAGACCGCAGGGCATGACCCTCATGCTGGTCATCTGGATCATTGGCTTCTGTATGATGGCGGCGTGCAAGAACGTCGAGACCTATGCTGCGGCGCAGGTCTTCTCAGTGATGGGGTACGTGCTCTCGCCCCCTCCCTCCATAGCCCATTTCTCTATGAATGCTGACTTTGACAAATGTGCAGTGCCCAGGGCGTCAGCTATTGCTTGACCGTCTTCATCGCCGATACCTCCAGCCTCAAGAACAGAGGTCTGATGCTCTCGTTTGCGACATCGCCGTATATCGTGACAACCTGGGCCGGCGGGCCCATGTCCGACGCCTTCATCAAGCGGGGTGGTCCTGGCTGGCGGTGGGGGTTCGGTATCTGGGCCATTATCACTCCCGCTGTTGTTGGGCCCCTCATCGCCCTCTTCTTCTGGAACCAGCATCGGGCCAAGCAGATGGGCGTCATCAAGAACGAGAAGCGCCAATTCAGCGTCGCGGCCGTCAAGAAGTTCGTCATCGACTTTGACCTGCTGGGTGTGCTGCTCCTTGCAGCCGGCATGGCCATGTTCCTCACGCCCTTGAGCATCTACTCGTACCAGGATGAGCAGTGGCGGTCCCCCCTGATCATATGCCTCCTCATCTTTGGTGGCCTCCTCGTCATTGCTTTTGTGCTTTACGAGAAGTTCCTGGCGCCGGTCAACTTCGTCCCGATACCACTATTGGCCGACCGCAACGTGCTCCTCTCGGGAATCGCCCTCCTATTCGTCTTCTTCAACGCCTCCGTCTGGGGAAGCTACTTCACCTCCATGCTCATGGTTGCGTTCAACCAGACAATTACCAAGGCCACATACATCTCCAACATTTACCGCGTCGGCTCATGCTTCTCGGCACTCGTCTTTGGTTTCCTGATCCGCTATACCAAACGGTTCAAATGGGTTGCCCTCTACTTTGCGATGCCCCTGATGATCCTGGGCGTCGGCCTCATGATCCAGTTCCGCCAGCCTGACGCCAACATTGGCTATGTTATCATGACCCAGATCTTTGTGGCCTTCGCCGGCGGACCCATTGTCATCTGCGTCGAGCTGGCTATGTTGTCGACAGTTACCCATCAGCAGGTCGCCGCCATTCTCGCTATCTTGGATCTCTTTGGCAGCGTGGGAACGGCCCTCGGATCGACGGTGGCGGCCGCCATTTGGACAGGCACGTTCCGGGATGCTCTGACCAAACATCTGCCCGAGGACGCACCCATCGATTCCATCTACGGCAGCCTTTACTCGCAGCTTGGGTACCGCGTGGGGACACCCATCCGCTACGGCATCGCTCTGGCCTACGCCGACGCCCAGCGGTACATGCTCATTGCCAGTGTATGCCTCCTTGGCGCCGGCCTAGTGGCAACCGCGTTCTGGAGGGATGTCAAGCTCAATGACAAGCAAGTCAGGGGGCTTGTGGCATGAAAAGTGGTTGGCGGGAGCCTGGGCAGCCTAGGACTAATGAATATGACGTTACAATTGAGACCTTTGTATACTGAACATGCTTGATCTGCTACGACTCTGGTCTGATCGTAATTCAGCTGAGCAACGAACTCTCCATTTCCGGCATCAAGACGGTACGGTACGACTTTCCACCCTCTCATTACCGGCATTTAGTAACTTGGACCTTAAGATCCCCATTTGCAGGGAGAGTGTTCCCAGTGCCAAAAAGAAGCTCATGGACAATGGCATGACAGATGTCAGCTCCCGCGACAAGGAGGGCAAAAGGGATGCGTCAGCCGCGAATCGAACGCGGGGCCCATCGATGGCAACGATGGATTTTACCACTAAACCACTGACGCTAACATATTCATAGTAGCTGGATCTGAGCTACAACAGGCATGGAGGTCGCTCGAAGGAGAGAGGGAGTACCTAGACATCAAGTTGTCGCAGTACAGCCCCTCCCAATGTCCTCTTTAAGTCTTGAATAAAGGCCAAAGTACACTGACGACGACGTTGATAGCCGCGACTTTAACTTCTAGTTCGTGTCTATAGTATGACTACTGATAAATAGGTAGGATAGATCGATAACCACGTCTGCGCGAACGCTTATAAGGCATACCGTGACGGCAGGGCACGGAACTACCTTTTTTCTTTTTTTTCTTCTTCTTTTCTTTGCGAATTACATCTAATCAATCTCTTGAGCTTCATTCTCAAGGTTGCAACGGCGACACGAGGCACGATGCAGGCTGTCAGACTCTTGGATCCGGGGGGGCATAATCTTATCTAGGGGCGCTAACACTCGGATCTGATAACTTTAATGGGATGTCAGTGGAGACAAGAAAAAACTCTTCATGCCAAGCTGTTTCCTCCCCACCGTCACCCGACCGGAAATTCGGTCGCTTGTGCCGGCTTTGGCCGTGGGTTTGCGAAATAGGAGACGAAGAGGATGGGAGTCGTTGTTCCCCAGAAACCGGCGTGTTTTGGTGCCATTTGCGCCCTGAAATACAATTCACCGAGAGCTGGCCGAGCGACAGAGACAAAAAACGGGGAGCTTTGGCAGGAGAGAGAATCCGCAAGGGGGCACCCCACCCATCACCACCATCCACTGTGCAGAATCCCACCCCATTTCCAGCGCTTGCATGTTTGATGATGTGACATGAGAGTGATCCCGGAGACAGGGGCCCGAACGGGACTGCCGCACGTGGCGGCTGTCGAGGCAGTGGGTTCGGGTCATGGATGGGCCTTGTCCACCTGCTTCCGGGGAGACAATCGCGGGCATTCATCAAGACGGCCAGTCCGCCCTCCGTCATTCCTTTCCCTTTTTGAAGTTTGTCCCTCAAGCCCCAGACAAGCAGACCGCAATTCTCCAACTACTCGTCGCTCTCTTCCCGCCACTTCGATCCAACACCGCCACCATGGTTTACGCCATCCTCCCCGCGCTGATCCCGGATATCCGGAAGGTCTACAATGCCTACTTTGCGTCATTCGGCAACGAGCGCATGGGCGCCATCATGCTCGACGTCCTCTTCCCTGGTGGCATTGAGACGGAGGAGTTCCGCGCGGCCCACACGACCGGCACGATCGAATGGCTGCAAAAGAGCGAGACACAATACACATGGAAGGTCGTCAACATGGAAACGAACGAGATCGCGGGCATGGGCCTTATCGACATCTACATCAGCCCGCGAACTGAGGAGGAGCGCAAGAATGGGGGCGTGCCGTGGCTGGAGGGCGCTCAGCGTGAGCGCGCCGAGGCGATTCTGAACCCACTGTGGGAGGTGCGGGAGAAGCTGTTTGGCGGGCAGCCGTATATCTGTGCGTGTCACCGGCAAACCGCCGTCGCACTTTTTTGAGGTCATGGCTAATCTTCACTTACCACAGACGTCCACGTCATCGGCATGGCCCCCGAACACCAGGGCAGGCAGGCCGGCGCAGCCATGGTCAAGTTTGGCATCGACCTCTGCAACCGCACCAACCTGCCCCTTTACTTTGAGGCCTCGCCCACTTCGGTTGGCCTATACGAGAAGTTTGGCTACGAGAGGTTGAAGGAGACCATCGTCCACAAGGCGAAGGTGCTCGGCACTGAGGAGGACATCAGCGTGCCCCTCATGGTGCGCATGCCCAAGAGTGCCGGCGACATGACTTTCTACGAGTGGAAGGAGAAGGGGTACCCCAGTTTCGAGAAGGCTGATGCCCAAGCTGGGAATTCCGGCTTCCCGCTGCCGAGCTGGGGGCAGCTGTTCAAGATGGGCCTGGCGAGACTCAGCGGGAAGAAGTTTATTCCCCTGAAGTGATTTTTATCTGGATGGATCGGCGTTTGGGTTCTGGCTGGCGTTTGTATATCCATGGATAGTTATTTTTCAATGAGCTTCAAGAGATGAAGGGCAATCTTGACATTTTCGTTGCTGAGTCGAACCAGAGTCAGGGGTCAGGGGGCAGGCTTCATCCGATATTTGCCGATACCGGCTAGCCAAGACAGATTATCAGATCAGATAAATTATTCTCTGCATTAGCGCGGCAGGCCCTGCACCCTGCCCCCTGCTCACTCGGCAAAGCA
Source organism: Chloridium humicola (assembly GCA_027569505.1). NCBI lineage: Eukaryota > Fungi > Ascomycota > Sordariomycetes > Chaetosphaeriales > Chaetosphaeriaceae > Chloridium > Chloridium humicola. The sequence goes on along the minus strand of JAPDFF010000095.1, from coordinate 55,000 downwards.
GCACCAGACGGGCATGTGGTGGGTTGGTGGTGCCATGTGTGGGGGGGGATGCTGATCCGGTAAAAAGCCCTCAACTGCTACGGATGTGGGCCTGTGGGCAGTCGGCTGCTTCCGGCAGTCCCTGAAATCTGTGCTTTCCTGTGATGCTCGGCAGAGGAGAGACGAGACCTGCAGCCGATCTGAACTTCCTGTTCCCTTCCCTTTCTGGCATCAATTAGCAGCAAAGATGGTCCTCCAACGCATAAAAAAGGCCACCCTCTTCACCCGGCTAGTCCTCTACGGTCTCCGGGTCTACTTCTCAGTCCTTCGACGCTCCCTGTCGGCCAAGGTTGCTGCTTGGACGTCCCGCAAACCCAACCCGCCTGCCGATCCGTCCGACGTCAAAAATGTTGTTGTTGTGGGCGCCGCCTTCGCCGGGTACTTCGCCGCCCGCATCCTCGCTGCCTCACTACCCCGGGATGGCCGGTACCGCGTGGTTGTGATAGAACCCAACAGCCATTTCAACTTTACCTGGGTGCTCCCCCGCTTTTGCGTCGTCGAGGGCCATGAGCATAAGGCCTTCATCCCCTATAGCCCCGAGTTCTTTGCTCAAGGGCCCAAGGACATGGTCCGGTGGGTCCGAGACCGTGTCAACTCGGTCCAGAAGGGCAGCGTTTTTCTCCGCAGCGGCGAGGAGATCCCCTACGAGTTCCTCATCATCGCCACGGGATCCACGGTGGCCGATGGGCTGCCGTCGCGTCTTGGCGTTGAGAACAAGGAGGAGGGCGTGGAGCTGCTCAAGGCCATGCAGGCCAAGATTAAGGCGGCGACCCGTGTTGTGGTTGCTGGTGGTGGTGCCGCCGGTGTTGAGCTGGCAACGGACGCAAAGAACCAGTACCCGAACAAGTCAGTTACATTGGTGCACTCGCGGCAGGCTGTGATGCATCGGTTCGGCCCGTCGCTCCAGAAAGGTGCCCTGGAAGCGCTGGAGAGGCTCGGCGTCGAGGTCGTTCTCGGCGAGAGGGTTGATCCCGCAAGCGCCGACGGCAAGTTCATCACGCTTACCTCTGGGCGGAAGATTGAGTGTGATTGCTTTGTGAGAGCCCCTGACCCCCCATAACTGGTGTTCGTGGCACTGACAGCGCCCCCGAATAGATCAACTGTACGGGGCAGCAACCGGCTTCTGGTCTGGTCTCTTCAGTTGCCCCAAACGCTATCTCACCGTCTGGTCATATCCGCGTCAAGCCGACGCTGCAGATTGACGACGATAGTCTTCCCAATGTCTTCGTGTGCGGCGATGTGGCAGACACTAAGGCGCCAAACCCCAACTCGAGGATTGCGGCACGCCAGGCCGAGATCGCAGCAGATAACGTTGTTCTGGCAGCACGAGGCAAGAAGCCGACGTACAAATACAAACCGTCATGGGGTGATGGTGTGATCAAACTGACTTTGGGGCTGGTGAGTAGCTTCTGACAACCCTTCCGTTCTGTGAGCGAGAGCTAACATAGCGAACGAAAGGATCGATCTATCACTCAGTTCTGGGATGGAAAGTCGGAGTTGCTTTTCCCTGGCGAGGAGACTGATCTGGCATTGATGTGCGACGGAGCTTGGACTGCTGTTGCAGCCAAGCCTTTTGAAGATACGGGTGTTTACTCTGGTTGAAAAAACGTCTGGGTGATGCTTTTACATCAGCCGAGTGTTCGAGGAGGAAGCTGCTGCTTTTCGGACAGCACAAAATGTTCTCACAAACAGGGACGAACGATTGCGCTGAGTCCTGGTAGACTCGAGCAGAGACTACCACATACCAAAGGCAGTCAGCCCACAGCTTCATGGATTGGAAATGGCAAGAAGTCACACGCAATTCATAGTTACTCAAAAGAAAAAGTTATTAATCCCAACACTCGGAAAATGCCCCAGAGCAGCCATCACTCAACCAAAAGAACTCCAAAACTTCAAATTTCTCAGCGCCGTGAAAACTTTCTCAGAAACACCCGCTTTTGACTTCCTTTCCACCAGAACACCCGTCTGGAACCATCTTTTCGTCGCCACACTCCTTCCCAGATTTGGCCAACATCTCGCGCAACCAAACACGCGCCTAGACGACCAGTCTGTTTCCTTGCAGTGTGATCTTTCTCTTTTCTTCCCACCTGACGTTTTCTCAAGCCGTTTAGGCTTAGTTACCGAACTATCAACCCCAAACATGTTCCACGCGCGCCCTCCACACGACTTCCCAAGAACACACGCTGGAGCAATTGATATGTGGTTTTTTTCCCCATCTCTTCTCGCGAACGGCAAAATTGAAACTCTTTCATTTTTCTGTTCCCTCTGACAACGCTCCTCTCCACTGCGCCGGCAACTGGCAGGTGATTTCTCTTCTCCCGTTTCTTCCTGCGTTTCTCTTCTCCCTTCTTCCTGCCGCGTTTCTTTTCTCCCTTCGTCCTGCGCTCCTCTTCTTGCTTCCCGCGGACGGCGCCGACAGGCAAAACTCGAATTCTCGCATCTCTTCTGCTAACATTTTCTCCACTCTTCAGCGACTTTCCATCTGCACAATCGCCCAGTTGAGCCGCAGCGTGAAGAGCTGGTAAGTCGCGTCATATCAACGGTATTTTCCGTTTCTTCTTTTCTTCCCTTTTTCTAACAGCTTAGGCCCTTTCCTTCTCCACAGCAACTTCTCATCAACAGTTTTTCGGACCATCATTCATCGCAACCCGACACTCTTCTTTCCCACCTCTTTCCCATCAACAGCCTCAGACCAAATCGACTTGTCGCCGCCCATTCCTCCTACGAACCAAACGGTTTCTCAACACAGACAAGTACAAGAAGATCACCGGAAACCCAAATTCGCGTTGCAGAATACCGGCTGACAGTTCGGTCAGAATGCCGCGTTTCCATATTCTCGCCGAGGCTGAGATAATTCTCATGAACGGGCGGGAGGCTGTGATGGTCCCCGTAATCTCGAATTCGGAGCGAAGGGTTTTGAGGAAGGCCTCCGTCCGTTTCTGACCGAAGAAGCCGTCCGGGTGATCCCACGCAGCTTTTCCCCTTGGGCTCGACATCAGATCCAATCTTGCATCCGCCAGCATGACGTTCGGAGATACTGCTCAGATCATACTACGTACTGCAAGGCGTTCGCTCAGCGGCTGGACCTCGACCGCAGGCCCAATTACCTCTCTATCCATGCACTCCGGTGTATGTATTTCGGTCACAACTTCACGATTCAGTGCCGCCTGACCCAGTCCGGCCTTGCTTGGATGCTGAGGACGGACGTGCTCTGGGATAGTAAGTCTTCTTTCGTGCATAACTGTTTGGCAGCCAGCAGGCTAACATAAAACTATACTCTGGCCAACGCATCCAGAACTCTGAGGACCCAGACAGCCCATGGGTTCGCCTTGAGGAGCCCCCAATGCCCCAGCGACTCTCCACCGCCGCTTACATCGAGCGGCTCGAGGACGGCACCGCCCTGTACGCTGAGCGGCAGCGGTCTGAAGCTGGCCAGCTGGTTCTGTTCCGCCGTGGACAGCGTGGTCAGGGCCGCCAGGTGGCTCACAATCAACTCGGCATGCTCGGCCAGCAACGGCACCACGGCGTCCTGGCAGACGTTTGCGATGCAACTGCCGCCATGCTGGACAGCATGGCATTCGTCGCCATATGGGTTCTAACCGCTTTCCTGGATGGCATTTGGTTGGTGTTCAAGTTTCTGGCGATTTGGGTGGTGTGTTTCGTCACAGCATTGGGGTTGTCTCTCCGCCAGGCGAGAGCAACGTTGAACTCCAGGAACCAGTAGTCTTGGCCCGGCAACGACAATTCTCTCTTTCTCTTTTTCTTTCCGTCTTTCTTCAAATTTGCTTTGATGGCGCGAAAACGTTTCGCTCCCCAGTTCATATCGCGTTTTCAGCATTTCAGCACCGAGCACAACAGGCTGAACAGCATAAAAACTTTTCTTTTTGTTATTTTCGTTTTTCCTTCTTTTCGGGCCTCGGAATCAGGGAATTTGGTGTTGATTTTGGGAACTCCCTGGGAACTCACGGGGACTTATAGACTTACGAGGGACTCACGGGAAAGTCACGGGGACTACGGGGAAGTTACGGTAGTTTTTGAAGCTCAATTTCTTGTGGGTTTCAGAGTGTTTTGCTGGGAGGGTGCAAGTGCTTCAGGTTTATGGCAGGATGGCGGGTCAGGTCAAAACTTTTGGGGCTGGAATAAAGGTGAGTGAAAGTTCAGAAACTCAATGGAATCAATGAAATGGTGACCAAAAAGGTGCTATGCAGCTTCTGAAGTAGGCTTGGAACTATGGTTTGTTGTTTGGATTGCCCGTCTTTCGCTGTCTTGGTTGGCATGGCTCGCTGCTTGTTCCTCAATGGTGATTTTGCCCAAGGTTTGGGTTTCACAAGAAAGTTGCCATGCCCTCATCTTCTCCTGCCATGTTCGCTAGTGAGCTGAGTGAACTACTTATTCCCCGGCACCCAAGCTTAACCCTGAATTTCTGGTTTTTTGCGTTTTCCCCCTCGCGGATACATGCTTGCGCAAGCTGAAGGACCTGTTGGATCAGACCCAGTTTTCGTTTTATGAAGGCTCCGAGGTGATTGCCTCTCTTGTTCCCGGAAACCTTAGAGAGTTTCAGAGGGCATCCGAGGGAGCAAAGACAGGCTAGCGCCAAACCGCCATCCAAACCATCGGAACAGAGGCTGCTCAGAGCGGACGAACCGCCATCGTCACTGGCCACTTCATGTTTTCGTCAGAGGGGGACACGCCTGCACGTGCTTGCACAGAGAGCGACCTGAAGACTCACAGACCGCTCTTGTCCTGAACGCTGACAGGACCTTGGCCGCAGAGGATACTGGTGTCTTGTTCTGGACGTAAGTCTCCAAATCGCGACCAGCAGCAGAACACCAGCCCCTGAGGACAATCTTCGGTAGTCCTCAGGGTTACTCGTACACCTCTTTCCGCCAAGCGATGCTGCTAGTACGAGGCCCATCTCAACGACCAAGAGTTTGATGTCGTCTGCAAGAAGGTTGCTTCTCTCGTCGCCTTGTATCCAGACGTAGTGTCTCTGTTGCGAAGTCTTGGCCAGCACACGGTGGCATTGGTGTTTACTTATGGGCTCCGCCGTGTCTGGGAGATGGTGCTCAAAATGACTGGACTCTCCGAAACAGTCAACGTCATTGGCGGTGGACGTATTTCAGATGGCTTTGTCATGACCGCCGAAACCAAGGCGGCCTTGGTCAATCGACTTCGCAGCGTCCATCATTTACGTCTGGGCTATTGGAGACAGCCCCTTGGATCTTCCCATGATGCGGGAAGCTCACCAATCCATCGTCGTGGTTGGAGAAGAGCTCCATCGCAGCAAGACCATGGATCAACACCTGTTGGATGCCATTGACAATGGCGGTCTGCGCGCATCTCAGGTTTTGCTCCCCACCACCGTGACGCCGCGGCTGGACACGACCAGACTCCCGATTGTGGGTGGTTTCACGGACAGCCAGCTCCTTGCCTCGATCAGTCAGAGACGTGATATAGGAAGCCGGCTCCTCCATGCCACAGGCAAGGCGGCTGCCAGCCTTCTGATGACACCAACGCGAGACTCGAGGGTTTCTGGACCCCATCTGAGAGAAGCACACCGGCGCATTGGGTGGTATTTGGGAACAGAACTCCTGTCTGATTTGGTGGGAGTGCAGGGCTAGCATGTTCAAGGCCATTCAACCACCGGATATCGGATGCTGTATGAGGATAAGACGACCATTGTGGCGCTGATGCGAGGCGGAGAACCAATGGCTCTTGGAGTGAATGACGCCATGCCGGACGCCATGTTTCTCTATGCCAAGGAGCCTGATGAGCTGAAGCCCAAGCATCTCAAGGGGCAATGGAGGGTTATTTTGGTGGACTCGGTGGTGAACAACGGGAAGACAATGGTGGACTTTTTGCAGCACATTCGTATCCTTGACGCCACAATCTCCATTGTGCTGGTTGCTGGCGTTGTCCAGGCCCAGTCAGTTTCTTCTGAGACTGTTCTTGGCCGGCTCCTGGAACACGACAAGGCGCTGAGCATGGTGGCTCTACGTCTCTCGGAGAACAAATTCACCGGGCGAGGGACAACCGAGACGGGGAATCGGCTTTACAACACTACCAGGCTCCAATAGTGAGGTGATGGGGAGCATAGCAATCATTCAACGGGTGTGTGTAGTTGGGTAAAGTTGAAGACTTTGTCTTCCTTGCAATTCCATCAATTTCCATGGTATCCCCCTAAAGTTTAAACTTACCTTCTTCTGCCATTCTGTGATATGTACTCTAGGAGCTGGGAGCTGGGGTCTGCGAAGCAATTTCCAAGAAAGCCGCCCGCCCCGGTCCCAATGTTGGACTCTAGGGTTAATCCACTCGAAACCACTCCGAGCTACTTCAAGGCATTCGTGACTGAAGAGGAGGCAGTAGATCACGGTATGGAGAGAAAGTTCAGACGCCCTCGTGCCCCAGCTCAGTGGGTTTCCTCTCAATTCTTCTCTCCACTTGCCTTCCGCAAGAGCCGCTCACGACGGGTTGGCATCCGCGACGAGCAAAGCGCGGTATTCATGCACTTGAAGCCAGCAAGAGTTCTCTCTTCCAAAGCTATTTTGTGGTTGCTTTCCAACAAAACCCTGGCAGTTCCGAGTCACAGGGCGCAAACCCAAACAGTCAACAGTAGCAAGAGCCTCACCTGGCACCTTCCGTGTCCTGGTCTGAGCCGAAGAAGTTTTCTGGGCGATGATTGGGTTTTAATCTCCTTTTTACACAAAACTCTCAACACCATACGACTCCAACGTCTCCAAACAGTGTTCCCGACTGTACCAAGAGCCTCAAGATTTACAAAACCACACCACACGCGGCTGCCGGGCCGCGACGCGCCTGGTGCCGAGAACACTTTTCCCACACCAAGTTCAATGTTTCTTCTGCTGACTGCTCTCGTTCTTCAGGGACTCGTCGACCCTACCAGCCGCCACGTACACCACCGAAGTGACAATATATGAACGACTCGACCATGTCGGGCCGCCATTACAATCTCGCGGTCGACGAGGCCATGGTTCTTGGCCCTGGTGAAACTCAGATTGTTTCCCGGGAGCTCCGGAAGAATTTGGTCGCGGATCGCAGGCTTCTTCTAGAGGGGCCGTCAATTGATCTGTAATTAAGCTCGCTGAGAAGGCAGTGGAGATGATTCCCGAACACATCCCTCCATGGGCCCCGGCCCTCGTCGAACACTGCATTCTGTCCACGACCTCCGGGAGTACCCTCCTCTCAATGCACCTCCCGCCTTGGGATTGACGACCCCATCAGGCACCACAAGCGGCCAAATTTCCTCTCCATCATCATTATCTACTGCCTCTCGTTCAAGTTTACGGATGCCTTGAGGACCGCTTCAAAGAAACTGGCTGTGCTTGGATGGTATGTCATGGTATCATTTTAACAATGACGGTCAAGTAACTCCGGGCAGAAAAACTGCTTGGTTCTGTGTAAATACTAGAAGTATTGAGTTTTGGACGAGGTGAAATCTCAAAGAAAAAAGAAGAAAGAAGACGAAGAAAGAAGACGAAGAAAGAAGACGAAGAAAGAAGATAAAAACGAAGATATAGAAAAGCAAAAAAAGAAAGAAAAGAAAGAAGAGAAAGAAAAGAAAGAAAAGAAAGAAAAGAAGGAAAGAAGGAAAGTATTTCTCGTAACTAACCTTTTGTCTAAATTAGGTAGGTTTAGGAAATCCAGGAATGTTGTAAGATAGAATGATTTCTCGGTGACTTGAACCAGACAGAAACGCTGATCGTCGCTGGTGAGTATCTACCGTAGGTAAATGGTTCTTCGAGGCAGACGTCGCCTGGGACGAGGGGCGCTACATTTGTGGCTTTAACGAGGTTTGCGCTGTCTTGGCCCCTGGCGCCCTCCATTGGAACTGCCCCACATCGACCATCATGGCGGCGCCATGCCGGACGCCATCCACCGGACATGTTCCAGGTTCTTTATCTGCCCCCGACGAGTCGAAGGCCACACAAACGATGGGGCAGGGATGAGCAAGCAATCATCTTGCTGACTCAGTGGTAAGCAACCGGAAGACAACAATCAACTTTGTGCCGTCTTAAGTAGCCTCGATGCCACCATCTCGATTACATGCTCTCTGTATTGTTGGAGTTGGAGGGAACCCGGAAATAATTCAATGGTGTTCCTCAAGCAGACCAGCGACTCAGGCTGGTTGTTGGCTTGGCATCTCCATTGGGATAAGCGCGGTTTGATCGTCGGGTGGCTTGCGCTCGGGATTTGTTCCGACAAGCATTATGACGTCACTGGTGCCGGGTCCCGAAGACCTTGGCAGCCATCATCTGTCTCTCACTCGTCCGCACGGATGAAGGAACAAACACTTTCTTGGTCTCGGTGCTTTGGCTGTGGTTGGAACGCTTTTTCCAGCTGGTGACGAGATGCGACTGCGACACCACCTACAAAATAGCCCCGTCATCCGAGCTGAGAGTGACCACCCACCAACTTGACTCTGGATTCTGGAAGGACAGAATCGAGACACACAAACTTCGGCACCATGGCCACAAATGGAGCCGGCGAATACTTTGGGCCTCAAGATATCAACCGCCCCAGGTCCACCTTGAATCCCTTCAGGTCCACCGCAAGGAATGCTCCAGGTACCCCGACGACAGAGCGACCACCGCACCCACCACAACAGGTCGCCGCGCAGGATGCTCGCATTCGCCCGCCCGACCGCAACCAGTCGGCCATCCGTCTTCGCAGACTGAGGGCGCCAATAGCAGCACCAAGGCTCGGAGACATCAACATCGACCAAGCAACCGCTGGATGGGGCCGTCGTCGGTCGAGCTCGGAGCCACAACAACCAGTGTATCCCGCGGGAACATCATGGCACGACCTCCCACCCGTGACCGAGTCCTCTTCATACGGCGGCTGGGGGGAAGGATCGGTGCCACACCCGGAACCCGCCGCCCTTCCTGGCCAGGCCCCAACACAAAGGGCCCGGGATCGCCGCCAGCCGCGCCAGACATTGCAACTCGCAAGGCCAGGGCTTGATGCCGATTGCTACGACTCCAGGATTGTCGACTTTCTGGATGTTGTTGGTGAGGACTGACTGCTCTCGTACTGGACAAAGACCTTTGCTGACACCTCCGTCCATCACAGACCCTGAAGTAGCGACGCTCTCATCCATCACCAACATCCAAAACTCTCTCTTCATCCCTTCCCTGGGTAGTTGGATCAACCGCAGACCGACGTACGACCTGTCCGACCTCCCCCGGATACCTGGCGCATTTCCCCCGTCGAAGGAGAGCTTGAGGATCGAAGGAAGAGCGGAAGAGGAGGAAGAGGCGACAGGCGCTCGCTCTCCCAGCCTCTCTTCCGTCCTGAGCGCGCCCCAATATGCGATCCTCCCTACCGACGCTTCGCTGGAAGGCTGGCCAGAAGAGGACGTCAAGGCGCTGAATGACTATGTACGACACATGCTGCACTCACGGCGATCCAAGATAAAGCAGCGTTTCAAGGCCTTTGGAAAGTACGCCAGCAAACCCCTGGGCTTCCTCGTCACGCTCTACGCGACCTTGATCACCCTTTTCGGTCTTGCCTGGGTGCTGTTCCTGATCGGCTGGATTTACGTTGGCGAAAAGCAGCTTTATGTCATCAACGTCATTGATTACGTCCTGGTCGCGCTTTTCGCCATTGTTGGCGACGGTCTGGCGCCGTTCCGGGCTGTTGACACATACCACATGTTCTTTGTGGCCCATTACCGTACGTCTCCCCGAGTCCCTCGCGGGAACTGTGCGCTCTGCTGACATGCTTGATAGACCGCAAGACGTGGAAGATGCGCAGAAAGCTCCTCCTCCCCGACCTAAAGGATCACAACGACCTCCCAACCGAGAACGGCGAGGGCCGGGCCGGGCCTGACGTCGAGGCACAGCACCAGGAGCACGTGGACGAGTTCGTCCCCGTGCTGACAGACAAGGAGCAGGAGCGGCTGGTGCACCACCAAGCCAAGCTCGCCAAGTCGCACACGTTTTACAAACCTCACGAGACCGAGACACACAAGGCATTCCCCTTGCGGCTGCTTATCACCGTGGTGCTTCTCCTCGACTTGCACAGCTGCCTGCAGATCAGCCTCGGCGCCTGCACCTGGGGTATCCCCTACGAGGTTCGGCCGGCCGCGGTCACAACGACGATCCTGTGCTGTTCCATTGCGACCAACATTCTCGCCGGCATCCTCATCTCCGTCGGTGACCGGCGGACGCGCAAGCGGGATGTCCTGGAACGGTTGCTGAAACAAGACCTGACTGGCGAAGCCATGAAGAAGATAGAAAAGAAGAAAGAGAAGGAGGCGCAAAAGGACGAGACCAAGAGAGACAGCGAGGAAGGCGGCAACAAGGCCGGCCGAACATCTCTCACAGCTAGTCTCAGCATTCCGCCGTGGAGGAAGAGCAGCGAGCAGGATCGCGACCGAGATCCAACACGGAAAACATCTGCGGTCAACAATAAGAGAAATACGAGCCAGAAGGACTATGCAAACGGGGATGGTTTACGGATACCCGGCGCTTTGCCGCAGACACGCGAGGAGGCGTAAAGGACGAGATACATCCATCATGTTTGGCGTTTGGCAGGATACTGTGATATACAATTTAGGGCACAAGGGATCTGACTTTTCTTGTAATAGATAATAATCGCATGGCTGAAATGATTGGAGATGGTTTAATGAAGAAAGATTCAGAACACAGCGGAGAGCCGTCGACCTTCGACACGTTGCCGCGATTCTTGTGCTGAACACTCTTTCCGACCCATCAACCCCGCTCACCATCCCAATTTTGAGAAGGGCCAGTGGCACGGCCTGTCCACTCTCTGCCGCAAACCACCAGTTACAGAGAAGAACGATTGCCCACGTGCTTGATTTCCCAGCCGGCCCAACGACTCTCGATCCCAAGCAACTGAGCAGAGTCTTCGCATGCCACGACCGCAACCAAGCATTACCAATGCTGCTGCGCCAGCCTGGGCGCATAAATCTCGATTATCGCCAAGGTTGAGCCATTTCATCTTGTTTGCTGTCCTCCAGAAATGGCGATTGCTCGTGTGTCGGCATTGGCAGCCAAGGCAGACCGTGATGCGGGAGTGTCTTGGTGGACGTCTTGGACGAGGACCAAGACAGACGCGCCAAGACGCCTAGCCATGCCCCAAGCTGGAGCGAAGCGCGGGATGGATGCTCACACATGCCGACAGTTGGCGGCTGGCAGGGCCAGTTGCTGGCCGGCTGAACTTCACGTGGGGATTTCACACGCTGTGATAGGCCAGCCTCCCACTTACATCCATGGACCAGCCCTCAGCAACGTGCACCGGATGAACACCCAATAGGCTGGCAAACAGGGGAACAGCTGCTACCGTCGTCCCACGGCGTCGATGGCGCTCCTGATTTCGGTCGGCCAAAGTGGAAGAGGAAGGCGAGAAAGCAGCATGCCAATGACCATGACAGACTTGGACGCCGAGCGGCCTCCAGGCCTCCTCGTTTGTTCGGTGTCGAGGGGGCGTCTGGGGGGGTGTCCAGACGCATGGCCTCGACTTGAAAAGGCTGCCGAGCACCGCTGTCTTTTCGCTTGATCTTGGGGTTTCTTGGTCTTCAAACTTGGCACCCGGCCCGGCACACAACCGCCAGATCTGTCCTTCCCGATCACACATCAGCTCTTGGTCATCCCACGCCAAGTCGACGGCACACCGGGCAAGATGCTCGACCAATATACCTATGTCTTTGCCATAGGCACCTTCTTTGCGTTGCTTGATGCCTACAACAACGGCGCAAGTGAGTTTACTTGCCTCCCCCCTTTTTGGACCAAACACAAGCTGACAGGACCCTTTTCATCCAGACGATGTCGCAAACGCGTGGGCCACGTCCGTCTCGAGTAGGAGTATCTCCTACAAACAAGCCATGGTGTTTGGTACCGTCTTCGAGATGCTTGGGGCGATAACGGTGGGTGCAAGGACAGCCGACACCATCAAGAACGGCATCATTCCCAACGCGGCCTTCCAGGGCAATGCGGGCGTCCAGATGCTTGCCTTCACTTGCGCTCTGGCCGCTGCTTCTTCTTGGGTCATGTGGTGCACAAGGCACTCGGCTCATGTGTCTTCGACTTACTCTCTGGTCTCTGCTGTGGTATGTGCATGCATTCATCAAGCTCCCAATGACTGCTGTGACTGACACTGCATTAGGCTGGCGTCGGCGTTGCCACGGTTGGCGCCGGGAGCGTCCAGTGGGGATGGAACGACGGCAAAGGCCTCGGTGCCATCTTCGCCGGCCTGGGCATGGCCCCTACCATCTCGGGCTGCTTCGGTGCCATCATCTTCATGCTGATCAAGCTCGTCGTGCACCTCCGCAAGGACCCCGTCCCATGGGCGATCTACAGCTCACCCTTCTTCTTCCTCATCGCCGGCACCATCTGCACTCTCTCGGTTGTCTACAAGGGATCCCCCAACCTTGGCCTCAACAAGAAGCCGGCATGGTACATCGCTGCCGTCACCATGGGCACTGGCGGTGGTGTTGCCATCCTCTCGGCCCTCTTCTTTGTGCCTTTTGTGCACGCCAAGGTCATCAAGAAGGATTACACGGTCAAGTGGTGGATGTTCGTCTACGGCCCTCTCCTCTTCAAGCGCCCCGCTCCTGCCGACGCCGAGCACGCCAACGTTCCCGACTACGCTGTTGTCCAGGAGGAAGAGTCCGAGGGCAAACAGGCGCCCACGCCCCCCGAGAACCCGGAGAAGAAGCTGGTCGAGATCGAGATCCCCCAACTTACCTACAAGGAGCTCGCCGCCGAGTCGGACCGCAAGCTGAACGAGAGGCTGTGCAAGAAGCGCGGACCCATTGGCTGGGCTATGCGGACTCTCCGCGACAACCCGATGGGCGCTGGCGAGATCTACGAGATGCACAACATCAAGACGTTCCTCAAGCGCGTGCCCGCCATGGCCGTCTGTGCCCTGCTCTACGGCCTTCACTACGACATCCACGCCGCCCAGTCAGGCATTGCCGGCACGCCTGAGGGCCAGAGAATGCAGCGGGTGTACGCCTATGCGAAGAAGTATCCCAACGAGGTTGAGCACACCTACTCGTTCGTCCAGGTCCTGACGGCCTGCACCGCGTCTTTTGCGCACGGCGCGAACGACATTGGCAACTCGGTCGGTCCTTGGGCTGTGATCTACTCAACTTGGAAGACCGGGAACGCCGCGAGCTCCAAGGCGAGCGTCGACGTCTGGCAGCTCGCCGTCCTCTCCGCAACCATCTCTCTGGGTCTTCTGACCTATGGCTACAACATCATGAAGGGTAGGTCGCTGTGTTTCTTTGTCTCCGTCTGTCACAGTTATCCCTGGTCCCACTTTTACCCCTTAAACCCACTTTTTACCCCTTTTCCCTGATCATCAACACTACCACAAAATCTTCACCACCTCCCTCAAACCTCGATCTCTGGCTCTGGCGTTCTGCTAACACTGCCGTAGTTATGGGAAATAAGATCACGTACCATAGTCCGAGCCGTGGATGCTCAATGGAGATGGGAGCCGCGATAACAGTCTTGGTGTTCTCGCAGTTCTCGCTGCCCGTCTCGACCTCCATGTGCATCACTGGAGCGACCGTGGGCGTCGGTCTCTGCAACGGCACGCTCAAGGCCGTCAACTTCCAACGTGTTGGCTTGTTGGTGCTGTCTTGGATTGCCACGATTCCCATTGCCGGGACTCTTGCTGGTGTCCTGATGGGCTTGTTCCTGAATGCCCCCCATTTCCTTTAGACTTTGTAATTATTAGATAGAGCGAGCGTGTTGAAAGAGCTGTTTTGGTTTGGCTTGGATGACTGGGAAGGGTTATGACCTATCAATAATAGAGTTCTATATCGAAGTGTTCCGTCGAGTCGGACTTTTATCTTCGCTGTCTTAGTTTGTGCACGGCGCTTGGGATGAGACTGGCGAACCCCCAGACACAGAATCTGTCAGAGGAGCAAGCATACGGCCCTGGAAGTGATCGACTGGTTGTAACAATTCTTTGCAATGTTCTATTCAAAGAAGGGGGTATCTCGTGGGATCATAGGGTTGTTGAAATGACCCTTCGGCATGTGACGCCCAAACGCCTCGCGACTATCATACGTTGAAACATAATACGCGCAAATTAGACATTAAAGTAGGGGAGAAAGCAGCGCGGTCCGCTAGTCCTTCTTGACCGTTTCAAAGTCACCGGTGCCGTTGCTCGGTGACTCATGCTCGAGGGCGTCGGTCGGGGGACCCTGGTAGTGTTTCCGGCCCCAGGCCATGTACCACGCATATGCAATGACGACGAAGCCGACAAAGACGACTGGGGCGTAGTTGACGCTCTTGGCCGTGACAGGGAGGTAGGCGGGCATGCAGAAAAGCGGGACGGCAAGGACCGACCAGGCTGGGTGAAATGAGTTAGCGAAAAGACAATGCAGGGGAAAGAGCAGGGTTCGACTTACCCAGGGCAATGCCGTTCCAGAGCCAACCCAACTTGCCGAGGGAGAACTTGGCCCGCTTGACCTGGGAACGGCCACCCAGCACTGACACGGCGATGGGCGCGGCGTACGACACGGTCAGGGAGATAACGCCGACACCCGAGAAGGCATTGAAGGCGGTGGTGGAGCCAAAGTAGATGACGCCCAGCAAGATCTGGATGGCCATGGACAGCATCATGGCGTTTAAGGGCAGGTCCAGCTTGGGGTGCACCACCCTCCACCACTTGGCGCCCGGGATGGCACCATCACGAGCAAAGGCCCAGGTGCAGCGCGAGGCAGCGGTAGTGCAGGCGGTCCCGCACAGGATGGCCATGATCATCAGGGGCATCAGGAGCGCAATGGCGGCGCCAGAGGAACCCACGGCCGACTTGATGATGCTGGGAACGGGCTGGCCCGAGGGGAGGGCGACCAGCGCGGCGAGATCGGGCAAGACGAACATGAGCGGCACGAGGAAGAGGAGGCCGCCGACGGTGTTGATGATGATGGTGATGACCATGGCTTTGGGAACCTGGGTGGCCGGGCGCTGAACCTCTTCGCACATGGAAATGACCATGCCGGTCGACGAGGTGGCATAAGCGGCATGAAGCAGGCCGACGCAGAAGGACCAGCCGGCGGGCCATCCGGACGTGGGCTCGAAGCCTCCGAGGGCATAATCGGCATGGCGGCGGCCCTCTTTGGCGACGGCCAGGACGGTGATGAGAATGGCGAGGATACCGGCAAAGGTCCAGAAAATGGCAAATGTCTGGAGGCGCATTCAGGTCAATCATCCTGTGGCAGGGGCTTGCAAGTCTCAGGGCGGCGAATCAGACTTACGTCCAAAAGGTGCAGCCAGCGGTTGCCAAAGACGGAGATGGCATTGCAGAGCACGGTGATGGCCACAAAGGTCAGGAAGATCTGGTATGTGCTCGCGTCCCAAACTCCAACACCAGGCTCCGACTCAAAGACATTGACGCAGGCTACGAAGAAGAGGGCGCTGCCGAACTGCACAGCCAGGGTGATGGTGATGTTGCCGACGACATAGGCCCAGCCGCAGATGTAAGCGGCGAGCCTCCGGAACTTGGGCGGGGCGAGCATGAAAGTCTGGTAGTAGACACCGCCAGCGGTCGGGTAGACGGACGTGATTTCGCCGAGGGACGCGGCGACGCAGAGGATGATGAGCGAGACGAGCAGCCAGCCCCAGACGACAACGACGGGGCCGCCGCCCTGAAGGGGGTAGTACAGCGTGGTGGCCAGACCGTATGGAATCGAAGCGAGAACGAAGCTCATGAAGGCGACGTGCCAGGTGCTCCTTGTGCGCTTGAGCTCGGCCGTGTAGCCCATGCTCTGGAGGAGGGTGTCGCCGTCCATGTCGCTCGAGTGCCCGGCCTCGGACACGCGCACCTCGGCGGCGCCGGTCGAGGCGGTTTCGGGGTGTGCGGGCATGATCGGATAATGGTGTTGGCAGACAGCTTGTTGACAAGGGAGTCTGGTTGTTGGTTCGCGCCAGGTCCATTGGACTCGAGGGTTGGCCGAGTTTTATGGCTGGGCAACTTTGCAACAGCGGGTTCCACTCCGGCCCAACCCACAAGGGTTCCCCGAGGCAAGAACCACAAGAACAGCTCCATCGCATCCATCCGCACTGCGACGATTGGCCGGCGCCCTGATTACGTACTGGGAAAAGCGACATGCCAAGCAGGGACAATCGCGGTGTGGGGTCATGCTGGCCCGGCCCAGTGCTCTGGGGACGGAAGCTGCTGGAGTCCAAAAAGAGCCTGGCCCATGGAACGGGACATGGCGTGGCAGCGAGGAGACAACTCCGGGGGCTGCTCTGTCACTGTCTCCATCTTCAAAAGGCGCTCAGTTGTACCGTAGCATCCGTAGCCTTCGGAACGCTGGAATGGCCAGAGGCGGCATCCCTTGTCGCGGGGTCAACTCGCAGGCACACCCCAACAGCGTTCATCCGATTCAGGGTTCGAAGCACGTGTCAATCGTCATCCAAAAGTCCATCCCGCGCGTCAGTGCGTCATCTTCACCAGTCGGTCTCGCGACCCTGGAGACGTGACCGCCAGCCTGATTCGCCCGCCCGAACGCCACACGCGTGGGGGCCCGCCTTAAAATTTCTGCACTCCCGTCGCACCGAGTCGGACCACTGTCACCAACATGCATGGCCAAGAACCCCTTCCTCGACGCACTTGCGAGAAAATGGCAGGTGCTTTCTCAAATCTTTCCACCGGCCGGCGACTTTCCCTGAAAAGGAATAAGCCAAATAGACCATTGACCAATCAGGCATGGTTAATTGCCGCACTGAACCCATCCGCCGGCAGGCAACCTGCTCCACCCTGCGAATCCACTTTCCACTGCCGGCATGCCATGCCCAAGCATCCCAACGGCCCAACCCGAACCACCGTCTTTGAAGAAGGCGGTGGGAGGCAGTCTTCTGAGCTCTGGCACCTGTTGCCCAAATTTGACAGCCAGATGAGCGCCGGTCTCCTGCACCTCAAATCCAATGTTCCGGCTCGGGGTGATATTTGGTGGCATGTGGCATCGAGACATGTCTGAACTTCGTGTTTGGGCTCAGCATCGAACACCCAGAGGGTCAAGACAACCACACAGAAGCAGATTAAACCAAATTTGACTTTGACGCCAGGCTGTGAGAGATCCGGAGTGAGCTTTGTTTTGCAGCTCGGTCCTCTCCAACTTCAACCGCACTCGCAACTTGCACCACCATTCTCGAGGTTGCGCTCGCACCGAGGGATGGCCACATGGCAGAAAGAGAAAGAGAAAGAGAAAGAGAAAGAGAAAGAGAGACAGGGAGAGAGAAGGAGAAGGGGAACGATGGGTGGTCCCAGCAACAACAGCCAGACCTCCCTGGGCCTGTAAAGGGCTCCCGGAAATTATACTCGTACGCAGCAGCAATGGAAGAGTCAGGATGACGCGAAAAAAACTCGGTTTTCCCTTCTTGCCAAGATTCCCTCGGAGGCCCAGACACCCGTCGACCGATCGCCTTCATTCTCGAGGCCATCTTCTACATTTATCTCGATGTGGTTGAAGTTGCGGAGTACGACGGTCGATAGCATCGGCCGGCCGTATCGAGGATAATCGAAGAGAGACGCACATTGTCAACAACCCCAACCTTCAACCATGCCAAGTTGAACAAAGCTTGGTCCTTACCCCAAAGGGGATTTGGTTTGCCCCAAAAGATGCGGTGTTGCAAGGTCTGTTACAGGTTATCGTATTGTTCTAACCTCTCGACTTCTCTAACAAGAGCAGGTCTGCGGCACAACCCCACTCCCAAAACAACACCTCCTCCTTGCAGTCCAGGGAAATCCCCTAGGCGCCCGAGTCTGTTTCTTCCACTACCGCGAGTTACAACGGTCCGACCCTGTCTGGCAAGCCCTTGGTGCTTGTCTACGGTGTTGGGGGCCGTGTGGCCAGAAGAAGGCCCTATTCAATGGGCAACACGAGACATCGTTGTGTGGCAGCTATTATCGCCCGCTCCAGAAGGCCCACCAGGAAGACCCCAACGTCGACATAATGGCGTTCATCCAGAGCGATGCAGCAGACTGGATGGCATGTGGTTGGTGTGATCCCCGAATGATATCATGAAGATGCAAAGATGGAAGGGTTGTGGGTCAACCGCCGATGCTAGGGGTGTTATCACTGTCGGGTGTTCTTTGATTTTGAGCGGCTGCCCGCGGAATGGTAAGCGTAGATTTATCCCTAATCCCAAAATTGTTGCTAAGAAACTTTCTCCATGGTACTCATCGACCACGAGACCCCGAGGACCTCCTGCTTGAACTGCGGTGAACCGGCGAGGTATGGACATGACAGTTACCAGCGGTGCAACACCTGCTGGGACTGGTTCAAGACTTTACCAACACACAGGCCGGCACTGCTCTGGCGAGCGTCCCGAGCAGCTCTGGAGGAAGGGCGCTGTCATGGTGCTTGAGGGTTGCAAAAACCCTGCATGTCTCGCACTAGAGCCGGTGAACTCAATGGAGTGGCGGAGGGATGGTGGAGGTCGGGGGCGGATCGACAGTGCAACCGTTGTTACCAGCACTTCATAGTTTTTGGGGTGGATTGGAGTTGATTCGGGTCGTATAATTGGGACTTGGGCGTCAAACAATAATGGTATTGCTTAACTCCAAGGTTATCATTAATCTTTCTTTCCTTTTCTCCTTTTCTCCTTTTCTTTTTTCTCTCATAACTAACTATAGAAAAATAGGTTAGAGTCAGGGAAAACCCGCTAGGATAACGTTATAACTACATTAACGTACATGATAAGCGAGCGGGCCGGATAAGCGAGCGGGCCACCTTCCACAACTCTAAGAACATTATCCTCAATTGCAACATAATGGCCTAGGAACCAACTATAATTACATCGGAAAAAGCTAAATCAGACGATTCTTCAGCCGTCTGGCAAGTGCGTACATTGTGACCAGGCTTGCCACACACACCACAGCACCGAACCTTTGTACGAGCCCCCCCGGACCACTACTATCTGGCTGCGTTTTTTCCGCCTCCTCTCCACCAACGACCTTCTGGTCAAGTTGATCCCGTGCATCTTGTACAGTAAGTGACCCTCCAAGCTGTAAGCGTATTCTTTTGGCTCTCCGGCACTTGCTTAGTACCTTGTTGGCCTTGCGAAGCGAAGAGACCTCGGACCGAAGGAGTAATACCTCGTACATCACAGCTATCGTACCCTTGGTAAGCTAGTCTATAGCAGCTAACATCGAAGTTAGGGAGCTACTTTAATAGCTAGCAATACGAGTCTTGATAAGCGTTGATTACGAGTTAGCTTCTCGGGGGTTGTACGGTATCTAGAAGACCTAAGAGTTTGAAGTGCCGGGTCGTGAATTATCCACGATGCTATACTTGGCTATAACATTCTATACGAGTGTAAACCACGCGCTAATGACCTTTGGATTCTCGTACTTAGCCCTCTAGTAGTCATATCTACGCGTATAATGTATATAGAGCTCTAGCTGGCGTTTAACGAAGTTATAAGCCTAGCGTTTGCTGACAGGGGGTACGTCGCATTCGCGCAGTAGTTGCTTAGCCATATCTTCTATACTATATAATCTAGGTGGAAATCTACGTGCAGATAGCTCAACAATATATTAAACTATTGCCTGCTCTTCCATATCCGTGAGCTTCCTCGAGTTAGGTGCAGTGTCGCGTCGTGCAGTACGGCCATTGCGTCGTTGAGTAAGAGTAGTACGACTGACTTTGTAGATCTTAGCTACGTCTCGAAGGCTTAGATTTTGGTTGTTTTCAAGAGCCTCAAGGGCCAAAATTACCCTAGCTTCTTTTAAAGTAGTAGGCATGCTAGGTTGATGAGAAAATTTATGTTGAGTGTAGAAGTAACGCGTCGCGTAGGAAGTTGGCCCGCTCGCTTATCCGGCCCGCTCGCTTATCCGGCCCGCTCGCTTATCATATACGTTACCTATAAATTCCTAAAATTAGATAATTTTCTAGCCCAATCTTAGGGACTACATTTAAATATAAGACGACCGCTCTAGCCACAAGGCTTGCGAACAGATCCGTCTTGAGGGTCTGATCCCCCCCTTTATCACCGATGTCACCTTGTCGCGCATGTGCGCGTATGAGATGATCCGCCTGCCGGATGGTCAGCCATTCAATCGCATGGATTGGGTTCTCAACCCTCTAATGTAGGTGCTGTTGCAGGGAACGCAAGGCAGTCAGGGCAAAATTGGTGATGTATTGCTTGTTGGTGTTGTGTTGAAGTGGAAGTGTGGTGGGCAATTGCAGGCAGGCAGGTGGGGCGGTCTGCAAGTGTGGGAGGTCAAGGACCTCTTGCAATACTTTAGGAGCAGGAAGGAGCTGTTCGACTTCCTTGAGGAAAAGTTTCCCTCGCTTGCCGAACTCGAGCCGGTTCCTCCTACGGAGGAGCAGTTCCAACGCGTCGCTGCCACCCCCGGGCTGCCCACGACGCATTCGGCCGTCAAGGAGTTCTGCAAGGCTATAGAGCAGAGGCGGATTGATGAGGAGGGGTTATTGCCCGTGGCTGGCCCGAGCCGACCACGCTTACCAAAGGTGCCGAAGGCCCAAAAAAATTCCGGACAGCAGCCAAGTAACCATTTCCCAGACGGGTTATTCGAATGCTGCCGCTTCACCTGCCCATGGAGAGATGACTTGGCAGCCGACGACGAGTTGGTAAGGAGGGCACTACAGGAGGAAGCGGCCCTGTGAGAAACCTCTTTGGCACTAGTTTTAAGGCTGGGGCTGGCTCGGTCGCCTAGATGACGCAGGAAGCGACTGTAGTTGCTGGCGGTGCTTGTGCAAGCCGACGCATCAGACGGCCAGCATGAGGATAAAGGCAGCGCAGCGAGGAGACGGTCGCTGGGTGACATTTTTGTAGGTAATTCCTCATCTTTAGGGGAGTCTGAGGAAGAGTCTGAGGAGGAGTTTGAGGATGAGTCTGCGACTCTGACGGCATCACTCATGCTCCTGCAACAAGTGGCCATGGTCTGGAGGAAGGCGTTCTCCTTAGTACTACTTGGTTTCCGCTACCTCATAAAACACCAACGCCATTGTCCAATACAACTTGGATTCTCTCCCCTCCTAGCTTGTCCGTCGCCGAAGTTGCCTGCGCCCGCTTCCCTCTTCGGTCTCACATACAAACGTGCGTCTTCGGCATGGTCGACATCGAGGCCGACCCCGTTGGTACGGTCCCAGCTCGGCACACTGCAGCGTTCCGTAGCGGCAGCAGTTCCCCCCCGCCCGCCACTCCTAAAGTTGTGCTCTCGCTCTCTCTGGAGTGCGCAGCTCGCTTATCTGCGCAGCTCGCTTATCAAGTACGTTACTCGATAAGAAACATGGAAGAAGGTTAAATCGATGAACGTTTCAATCGATACCCCGTATTTGTCTGTCCGTACGGCCGCGTATCCCTCCCTCGGTTCTGTTCGCGTTTCTTCTTGAATTGGAAATAACGGACAGATCGCCGTAATTCAGGGTCTGCGGCCCACTGTTGTTAACGGAGATGTCAAGCTTGAAGCTCGAATCGCCCCACAGATACGATCGAGCGCACCCCCATTCTGTTGTTTAGGATGAATCGCTCCTAGACAGGCTTCGGGGAAAGGATTATACAAAAGTGGGTAAATGATAACAGTGTCTGCCTACTAACCTACCAAAAGACGACTGCGCTATGTCTCAAAGACTAACCAACACCCTGCTCTAGATTCTGCATCTCCCTCCATACGCTTGGTGTCGTGGCTCCACTTTACAGAAGGCCCTTCTAAACTCAGCACTCTACAACCCATTCCAATACCTCGACTCCCGCACCTCAAACTCAGCCGACAAGGTATTCCCCTCCCCCGTCCCAACAACCTCAACAGTATACACCCCCGCCTCCGACAACCACGCAGACCGTCCCTCATCCCAAAAGCTGGTCGCCAGCCCAGTCGGAACCGCCACGGAAACCTCCTTCTCCTCACCAGACTGCAGCAGGATCTTCCGGTACCCCTTCAGCTCCCGCACGGGGCGTCTCACCGTCGAGGTAGCGAGAGGAGGCCGCACGTACACCTGGACAACCTCTGCGCCGGTGCGCGAGCCGGTGTTGGTGACTGATACGGTTACGTGGATCGACTCGTCTTTGATCGCTGGCACGTGTTCTTCTTGGAGAGTGAGGTTGGAGAGGCGGAAAGAGGTATAGGATAGGCCGTGGCCGAAGCGGAATAGGGGGTTCTGCCCGACTTTGTCGTAGTACCGGTATCCGACGTAGACGTCTTCGCTGTAGAGGACGCGGCCGCGTTCGGAGCGGTAGCTGAGGTACGAGGGGTTCTGGGAAACCTGTGCGGGGAAGGTCAACGGGAGTTTCGCCGACTAGGTAAGGGAGTCAGTATGTCAGTTTGGTCGGGTAAGCGTTTGCCATTCTGGGTGATAATACATACCGGATTCACATCGCCAAACAGCACATCAGCGATTCCATTCCCACCCTCGCTACCCCCGTACCAAGCCTGGAGGAGCGCCTTGGTCTTGTGTGCCCACGGCATCGTGACCGGCGTCCCGCTCTGCACGACAATGACAGTGTTTGGCTGGACCTCCAGCACGGCCTTGACGAGGTCATCTGTCCCGGGTGGCAGGTCCATGTGCGGCCGATCAAAGCTCTCGCTCTCCCACTCGCCGCTCAGCCCCACGCAGACGACCACCTGCTCTGACTGTGCGGCCAGCTCCAAGGCCTCCTTGAACGCGAGGTCGGCGTCGAGCTTCCGACACCCGCCGAGCCGGATGCCGCCGGGCCCGAATGGGACGACGCCGTGGTGTTTCAGGTTCGACGTGGGTGCCGTGCTGTACTCGACGAACAGGCGATGCTGCTTGCCGGCCTCGAGATATCTGGATCCCCGCTCTTCGAGCGTTCCAATTCCAAAGAAGGAAGTTCCGTTCCGCTGTTTGGTCTTATTGTCGACGACCAGCTCGCCGTCGATGTAGAGTAATGCGGTGCCGGCGACGGTCAGTCCGAATTCGTACTCGCCACTCACGGGGGGTTCAAACGTTCCCTCGAGCGTCGCGTAGTAAGTGTCGCCAGAGACCTTGGGATGGCTGTAATCCATCAGGAAGGCACAGCTGTTGGTCATTTGAAGCTCATCGACGGGCTGGCGAGACTTGCAGCTCGGGGGCTCGGTATAGACCCGGAACGTGTACCCATCCTCTCCGCCGTCTGTCTTAAGGTGCTCTCCAAACAGGGGTAGCTCCTTGTGGCCATAGACACCCTGTGTGAATTCCGCGGCCTCGCACTTGTTGGCGATGCCCTGTCGAGGGCTGACGGTGTAGTATGCCAGGAGCGACGCCGAGCCACCACCGCAATAGGCGGCGACATCCGCGTTGGGACCGAGGACGAGCGTCTTCTTGGCAGGATTCAGCGGCAGGATTCCATCGTCGTTCTTGAGCAAGACAATGGACTCCGCCGCCGCTCGCCTCAGGAGGGTGCGGTCTTCGGGCCGGTTCAGGTGGCGTTCCGGGGCGTGTTCTGGGACTCCGGCCTTCGACGCCAGCTGCACCAGTTCCAGCACCTTGCGAACGCGGTCGTCGAGGGTCTTTTCCGAGACCTTGTTTGACGCCAGCGCGTGCAGGAGGGCTGGCCCGCGGAATCGCGTAGGGCCGGGCATTTCGAGGTCGAGGCCCGCGTTGACTGCGCCCGCGACACTGTAGGTGCCGAACCTGCGAAAATTGATATTGTTAGGGCAGGGGAAAGAAAGGGGGGAGGAGAGGTCAAGACAAACCAGTCACTCATAATCAAGCCCTCGTAACCCCATTCCTTTCTCACAATATCCTGCAGCAACTCCCGACTCTCGCTCGCATGGCGCCCATTTACCTTGTTGTACGACGTCATCAACGCTCCCGGCTGCGCCCTCTTGATTGCCAGCTGAAACGGCAACAGGTAAATCTCCCTCAGCGCCCGCTCCGTAACCAGCGCGCTGACGGCGACCCGCTCATGCTCCTGATCATTGCAAACCAGGTGCTTCAGCGTCGGCACGATGCCGAGGTCCTTGACGCCGGCGCAGTAGCTCCCCGCCAGAGTCCCCGAGAGCACGGGGTCCTCGGAGAAGGACTCGAACCCGCGCCCGCCCAGGGGTCCGCGCTGGATGTTCATTGTCGGCCCCAGAAGCACGTGCGCGCCCTTGGCCTTGCATTCTGCGGCGAGGAGGCGCCCCAGCTCAAAGATCAGGTCCGTGTCGAAGGTCGCACCGAGTGCGGTTCCGCATGGAAGGCAGGCCGAGGGGACGCCGTTGAAGTAGCGGGTCCCGCGGGCGCCATTGGGGCCGTCGGTTGTGCGGATTGCTGGGACGCCGAGTCGGGGGACGGCAAAGGTGTGCCAGGCGTCGTTACCTGCAAGAGGAAGAGTTAGCGGTTGCTCGTTTTCGAGGCAAAGGAGGCCGGGTAGATGGGACGGACCGGAGAGCAACGAAACCTTTTCGTTTATGGAAAGTTCCGAGATGATACGGTCAATGTCCAGCGCAGCCATGGTGACGGTGGTCTCGCTTCGCCGGCGTGATAGATAGACGGTGTAAATGAGTTGATACAGTATTGCGAGATAATGGCCATTGCCCCAGGCTTTATATGACTAGAAGGATGGAGACCTCTTACGGATGGCATTCACCCGAGACAACAAAAGACGGGCATATCTGCCGCGTCTCCGCGAGGAGAGCAACGTTGCCATGTGGAAAGTCGACGGATAAAGCTCCGTGTCTGCTTCACCTCCAGCTATTTTGAGATTAGCCTACGAAATACTCATCGTGTTGGATTCAACTACACCCAGTGATGGTACTGAAGTTGCGTCAAAGCCACCAACAGCCCCTGGCTAAACGCCGGGGATCGATGTAATCAAAGGCCCGATAGGCCAGGCACTATTGCTGACCCATCGGTTCCTAATGTGGGACGCCGTTGGATCGAGGCCTTGGCCGCGGAATGTCGGAGTCTCGTTTCATTGGCCACGATCAGTTGCAAGTGGTCACCCTGCCACATCGAGGCGTGGGGCATCGCGTGCATTGTTCCGCCTCCTGACGATGCATCAGGCCGTTTTGTGGGGGGACACGCAATATTCGATGTCCTGATACTCATTACCTACCTTGGTGAAAAGCTGGGGAAACCCAGCATGTGGGAGATGCGGGTCAGGCGTGCGGCTACCTAGAGTCTCATCCAGCGGCAAGCCCCTTGATGCATGTGGCCGACATCTTCCACAGAACAACTCAATCAAGCAACTTATGTGCCCACACAGCTAACCTCCATCAAGTGTCTATCGTCGGGTTGAACCCGTGCAGTTCCAACAAAGAATATCTTTTTTTTTGACGGGGCCGAGAAGTGTTGCTACAAGGTTTCAGTGATTCCGACAGTGGATTCAAGTAATAATTGGGTAGGTAGATACTCTATCTTAACTTCATCTGAAGACTGATTTACTGCATCGAGCAACATGATGAGAAATGGCCCAGTTGATACACAACATATTATTCCTCGGGTAGCTTGTCTGTAGCAGACATTAATCTGTAGTGACAGGGGGACCATGAATCCATGGTCAAAGAATAGAAAAGGCACCAGACACAGTGTAGGACGAGAAACCACCATCCACGTGCAGCAAGCTCGCGCCTCCAATCCTCCTCGAGAAGGCTGACGTGGCGGTGTTCCCCGACATCAATCCCTTAGTGTTCGAGTTCGATCTCATAATCTCCCATCTTTCTGGGTGGCACACGGTTCTCAAACATGACATCAATCTCCTCGAAAGTGCGACCCTTCAAGTCGGGGATGTAGAGGAAGCAAATCACGGTGGCGATCACACCCAGGCCCCCAAAAACGAATCCCACTTTCCCTTGCAGATTGCCCTCGTCCGGGTTGAACATGTACGGAATAACAATGTTCATGACAATGCCAAAGACGGATTGGGTGGCCGTCGCCATGGCGGTTGTCTTGGCTCGGAGGGACGGGGACGAGGTTTCACCGAGCAAGACAAAGGCGACGGCGCCAATGCTGACTTGGTAGAAGAAGGCCCAGATGACAGTGAGTGCGGCCTGCGCCCAGCCCGCGCCCTTGGTGGGGACGACGTCGAGGATGCCGATGAGGAGGTTGATGATGCTCAGGATGGCCATGCCCGAGTTGAAGATGATTCGTCTTCCCAGGCGATTGACAATAGTCCACGAGATGACGGTCCCGACGACGCCGCAGGCGGTCACACCGACGCCGAGATCAAAGGTTCGCTCGGTCGGCAGGCCAGCCAGCTGAAAAAAGTAGGTGGAAAAGCCCAGAACAAAGATGATGCCGACGAGGTGCTGGCAGGCAAAGACTCCGCAAGAAATGATAGTCCGGAGGAGATTCGAACCGCGAACGACGTCGGACCATTTGGATTCCCTGGCCGCCAGATCCTGGGCCACCGTCATTTGGATTGCCGTGAGCTTTGTTTCGATGTTTGTCCCGCGGCCGTACAGACGTTGGAGAGCGTTTCGGGCAGCGTCCATCTTGTTGTGGCGGACGAGGTACCAAGGCGATTCGATGGAGAAGGGAAGTCCAACAGCCAGGAATGCTGTAGTCAAATAAGGGTCAGTCTTTCAGTCCTTTCCAAGTCAGTAACAAAGTGTGGAAGTAGACGTACCAACGAAGAAGAACTGAATGGCAAACGGGCCCCGGTATGCCCACCTATCATCTCGACCACCGAATCCCTTGATGGCTGCATTGGACAGCAGCTGGCCGATGACGATGCCCAGATTGACACCTGCGGTGGTGATACCGCGAAGCACAACAGGGGAGACCTTTTTTCGATGGTTAGTGTTATTCTATTATCACACCTTGGGAAGCACAGAGTCCACAAACTCACCTCAGACGAGTACAAGGGCCCGATGGTCAAGTAGAAACCCAATCCAACTCCCAAGATCAGCTTGCTGATGAGGAATGCAGCCCTCGCCGAGGAAAAGAGCTCTCCAAAGATGCCTCCGCAAGTGATCAGGACACCAACGGACAGGGCCCACCTCCGGCCAATACGGTCGGCAACGGTGCTGCAGAAAAAGCCCCCAAAGAACTGTCCGACCGAGGAGACCGAGTTGAAGGCGCTCAACCAGGGGGCAGGAATCACGAAGCCATCTTCAAAGTCTTCGCCAAAGTCTCGGCGGAAAGAAGGGATGGAGAGCACCGCGCCGTTGACCTGGGCGTCAAATCCCCTACAGAAGCGCAGTGTCAGCATAAGTTGGGTGAGAACACACAAAGTCTGAAGAGGGAAGAATCCTACCAGCCGATCGCACTGACACTGAAGAAGAATGCCCACCAAATCAAGACGGGGTGGCTGCGAATGACTTGGAAGACAGTCTGCTCGTGCTCATAAAGGTTGTCGCTAATAACAGCTGATTTGCCCTTCAAATCGACCGGAGCCGATGGAGTGTTCGTCTCGACGTTGGACTGGTCGGCTGATTTCTCCATGGTTGTGCTGATCATCAAGTAGCGAGTTGAAAGAAATTTGTACCGTGGGAGATGAAACAACCTGGAGTAAACGAGGTGCACATGTGAAGAAAATCAATGCGGAACGATCTGAGGGTTATATACCCTCTTCACAGTCTGTAAGTCAACTGTCAAAGACTAGGCCCAGCGTACTGTACTGCTAAGCGATGTCAACACTTTGGCACCTTACCTGGTACCTTGTCAGTTATGGCTGATGGGATCTCCAATAAGACGAAGAGCGGAACGTCGCGCGACACACTGCGTCCCTGCAGCTTGCAGTTGACCCCTTCATGGTTGCACACCCCAGTTTCCCCAGACTGGAAATAAAACCGACGCTTGCCTTGTGCAGGAGTTGGTCGCTTTCTTCTGTCTGGCACCATGACAAGGGCAACTCGGCCTTTCTCCTGAGACCCCAGCCCTCTGAGACCCCACTCGCCACTGGTGAGTCCTCTGATTGATTTAAGCTCATCATTCCCCCCCCGCATTTACCCAAGCTGGAGCGAGACTCCGCCTCTGTATCCACTCCACTCGGCACCATGGCTCTCCCTTCTCCCCGGATTCTGGACTCGCTCGTATCCGACGCGGAGTGTCGCCTCAACTCCCCCCACATTCGGATTTTGCTTCCACCGCTCCTCACCTCTGACAGCGCAACAACCTCAACAGCCTCAACAGCCTCAACAGCCTCAACAGCCTCAACAGGCACCAAGCAGTCACAGTCACAATCACATTCGACCAGAGCCGCTGGCGCATACCCTCGTCGCAGGGCCGTTAGAGCATGTCAAGTATGCCGTGCCCGCAGGACCAAATGCGACAACAAGAAACCGTCATGTTCCTTTTGTGAGAAAACAGGCGCCAAATGCGTCGTGAACGATCCCACAGACCTGTCCGGGTACGGTAGCCCCCATCCGAACTTGATGGATCATTCGTTCCTCTGCGTTGCATGCGCATGGAAGCTGACGGCTGCCAAAGATTCGACACTGCCAGCTTATTGATTATTCAACGACTGGATCAGATTGAGGTGCTTCTCCAACAACAGCAACAACAACCACAACAACCACAACAACAAATCCACCATGCAGAGCCCCCCGTGGACCGCTGCGATGATCTGGCCACCATCGCGAGTTCGACCGCGATAGAGGGCGACACCTCGCCCTTAAGCGGCAGCCCAGTATCATACTACAGCCCACATGCAGAGACGAGTCGACTCACCATCGAGACTATTCTCTCCTGGAACGTCTTCCAAGACAAATTCAAGTCGGGCACGAATCTAAAAGCTCTGATTGTGTCACCAACAGCCGCCTTGTCTCAAGAGCCCTTCCTCACAAACACGGATCCTCGCCTCGAACGACTGGATCTCGACCCGACGACCTGCAGCCGACTGCTCCACATCTTTCTCGAGCAGGTGCATATCGCGAATCCGATCCTGGACGTTCCCTTGGTTACCAACTATCTGTATCAGGCGTGTGTTCACGGGATCGGTTGGGACGCACCCTCCTGCCTCGTGGTGAGACTCTCCTTCGTTTTTTTTCTTTTCTTTTCTTTCTTTTTTTTGTCACTGACGCCCGTTAAATTCCACAGCTGCTCATATGCGCTTTGGGCGCCATTTCCGAAAGCTTCCAAGAACACCATGAAGCCAGCTCCATGACCGCGCGGCAGTCGCCGTCCTTTCACCTGGGGCAAAAGTACTTTGAGGCCGCGCAGATGAGGCTAGGTGTTGTTCTTCGTACGCCTGGCTTACTGGAGACGCAGTGTTTCTTCTATTCTGGAGTGTATCTGATGGCCATCTTCCAGCCCCTCCGGGCCTGGAGGTGCTTTGTGCAAACTGCGGCAATGGCAGAGACCATGGTCTTCTCAACCACTGGCGAGGTATCGGATGCGAACCTGAGGACTGATCTCCGCCTTTTCAACACTACACATTGGGCTTGTCTCAAGTCTGAATTGTAAGCTGCGGTTTCTTCCATCTTTTTCGGGGTTTGCCCTTTCTGTGCTAACTAGGATCCTTGTCTCTAGGGAGCTGCGTTTGGAACTCGGCTTCAACCAGCCCAACCCGCTGGGTTATACCTACCCAACCTTTTTTCCGTCACTTCCAATGGAGCAGCTGAACAATGACGAGTCCCGAGTGTGGTACTTTTATCTGGCGGAAACCGCCGTTCGGAGACTGACCATGCGCATCATCCAACTCTTCTTCCGGAATCAGAGGGTCGGCCGGTTTCCTGACGCCCATCAGATGAGACAAGCTTCGCTGGATTTTGAAGTCCAAGCCGCCGAGTGGTAATTAACATCCATCCCCCACATTCCAACACTTTACAAACAAAGACAACGGCTACTAATCAAGATTCCAATCCCAGGACATCCTCTCTCCCCCCCATGCTCTCCCTCTCCAGCCCCGAAATGTCCGATGACGTCCTCCAATTCGTCCTCCGCGGCCACCTCCTCGACTGCTACGAATGGATCTATTTCCCTTACCTGCTCGAAGCCATCGCCCACCACACCCACCACCCGCTCACCGACGAATTTGTCGCGCGCGGCCTCCAAATGTCAGCCGAGCGCATCCACAAGAACCGCAAGGGTTTTCGCCACCGTCACCACGGCGTCTGGCTGATGCTGCGTTCGTGCACCCGCAGCGCGCTAGTCCTCTTGGCCGCGAGCAGGTGTCCGCCCGAGACGGCGGGGCTGTTGCCGGTGGGGTGGAAGGATGCGGTGCTCGGGGCGGTGGAGATGTTGACGTATTGGCGGGACGAGGCGCAGGATGCAATGGATCGGTTGAGTATTTTGACCGAGTTGATTGAGGACTGGGTTGTTTGATGGGTGTAAGGTGGTTGTGTGCAAATATGTATAACGTTAAAGCAATTAGGAAATACTGCTAAATAGGGTAATCTAAGTGAGCTTTATTGTATTTTTCTATTTTCTATTCTTTTTGGTGCTTCGCGATGCTTTACATTATTATGAATGGGAATGAATGGGAGAACGAGAACGGAGCCTCGAGGTTGGTGGGTGAGGACGGGAAAGGAGGTTTGAGTTAGGCACCTTCTGGAAAGGCTGGACACCGACGGGAAACGAGGCGCTGTATCACTCATGAGGACACTGTAGCTATCGACCATGATTAAGATAGGTAACTCGAGAGACACATGAAGGCTAGCATGAATGCCATCAGAACCAGCCCGTCAGGGTCGATGGGACGGCAACACCGAGCACCGACACGGGGACGACAATAGGAGGCACGCATGGGGGCATGTGGCAAGAAACTGCACGGCGAAGAGGATTCCGCATTGGGAGACCATCCATAAAACCGGAACTTTTATGAGATGAATGAAACCTAGGCCTTTTCCATGGGAGTAGTTTTCGGGATCTAAGTGGATGGGTACTTGGGAAGCCCCTGCCATCTCGCCCCCTTTTCCTCAACGCTGTTTCCCCGCATTCTCATCATCCAATCATGGCTGCAGACGGGACCGTCCGAGAAGCCGAGCCCTAGCATTGGTCGGCTGTGTAACGTAGCAACCCGACTTTTTGACTGAGGATCGATGGCTCGTTACTCCATCGGTAGTCCACTACAGAGGTAAATGTAACGGTCTCAGGAGTGTATTGCAACTATCTGATGACAACTCTACGAGTGAGTACAACCAAACTTGAAGAAAAGGAGAGAAAAAGAGCAAAATGACAGACGAGCAGTCTGTTCCCTGTCTGACCAGAGGGGCGTGCTATGCGAAAAGGGGTAAGCGTGATGGGGTCGTTCGTTGAGTGCGTCTTGCCGTCGTCAGGGGCAACGAGTCAGTGGTTGAGGTTCAGGGAAGAAAAAGGGGAATTTTAGCTGAGGGTCGCCGAGGCCGCTGCCGGGCTCAGCCCGTTACAGTAAGGCTCTCCATCTCTCGTGCCCTGAGGGATCCAGTAGTACGCGTATTGGATAACTAGCTGGATTGTGTTTGCCGGGTCTAACACTGCAAGCAAACCTTCTATCGGCCCGACTCTCAAACTCCTCACCCGGTACACGGATCACGCCACTAGTATGTCCCACTCCCGGAACCTTCGCGCCAAGCGCACCGGAGGCTCGCGTTTTGTGCAGAATCCATATTTACGGACATAGACTGTTCCTGGTTTAGCCTGGCAGGGAAATCAGCCACGCCTTTCAGACAGGCCTGCTCGCCAAGGCCCCCGCAGGGGTTAGGTACCGTACCCATCCCCAGATAGTTTGACCAATGATTGCGAGACCACCGGGCCGGGGTGGCCTAACTGTGTAAGTGGACAAGTGGGCGACTCCATCAACTTACAGCAAGTCTGACTTTTGAATCGGCGTGGATCGTAGAACAGTGACTGAATCGTGGCCCTGAGATGGCATCCATACGACCAAACGAGTAACCTTGATCATCATCCCTTTGCCTTGAGACGGCGGCTGATGGTGTGTAGCGCGGAGTATCGGTCACGGCGACCAACGTATTCTAATCCCCATTACTCCAAATTCAGTCCTACTACTAGTGGTGGGAGAGAGAGATTTTGACTTTGAATCGTCCAAGTCTGCCCAAGATAATCTAGTAGTCTCCCACTATGGTGGTGGTGATTTGCAGATGATGTGACCTGGAACACGTTCACGACACAATATGTGTGCTACCCTTCTTCCGTACGACAGGTCCGTCGCCGGCATCACGCGCCGAAGATGACTGGAGATATGCGGCGCCCCTTCATCCATCGACTCTAGTAAGGGCTACCGAGTCGCGGAGTCTCGGGCTCTAGAACACACGCAACGACGAGTTCAACCCCGCATTCTCCAGGAAAACTCTTTGCGAAGTTAGACTAGTATGGAGTCTGCGTGGGAAAAGGTGAATACGCCAGGTGCCTGATCTCATGGGGATTCTTGTGGTCCGGCGGCGGGCGTAAGGGTACAACTCTGATTTTCGACTTTAAAAAGGCTGGTGACTGCCCACCCAACAGAGTCAAGTCTAGCAGCAAATTATACTTTGGTACCTCTGATCCTGCTCGCTACAGTCATCCTCCAACCCGAGTCCACCATGCCTTTCTTCTCGAAGCCAGCCTCGGTAGCTTGGCTCGTTCTTTGCTCGGTGAATCCAGCTCTTGCCTTCTTTAAAGTGCCCTGCAGCTCGCCTCTGGTCATTCAACGGGCGGACCCCATCGTCCAACCAGGTGGTGTGTCAGGCCATGTCCATACCATCATGGGCGGATCTGGCTTCGGGTTCACCATGACCTACGACATGACCCAGAGATCGCAGTGCAACTCATGCTCGCCCGTCGAAGACAAGTCCAACTATTGGGTGGCCTCGCTCTATTATCACGCCCAAAACGGAAGCTTCATCCAAGTGCCGCAGAATGGCGGTGCTCTGATCTAC
The DNA here is from genome assembly GCA_027569505.1 of Chloridium humicola. Classification (NCBI taxonomy): domain Eukaryota; kingdom Fungi; phylum Ascomycota; class Sordariomycetes; order Chaetosphaeriales; family Chaetosphaeriaceae; genus Chloridium; species Chloridium humicola. The sequence continues at coordinate 22,267 of JAPDFF010000095.1, read as the reverse complement.
TATGAGTAAGTTGGGATTCTTCTGCCAGGCTAGATAGAACTTGGCTTCAAGTTTTTCTTAGATTATGTCTAACATGTAATTTTCTAGACAACGTCCCGACCCGAACGGTGACGGCACAATCGTCGCACCGCCCGCCGGGTTCCGCATGGTCGCCGGCAGCCCCTTCGACCGCAGCGACAAAAACAACATCGCGACGATGGCTCGAACGTTTGCCTGCCTCAACTATAACGCCCCCGGCACCCCTCAGACCAGCCACTTCCCGGCCACCAACTGCCCCAACGGGCTGCGCGCACAGGTCTATTTCCCCTCGTGCTGGGACGGCGTCAACCTGGATAGCCCGGACCACAGGTCCCATATGGCCTATCCTCTCCAGTCGTACGACAACGGACCCTGCCCTGCCAGCCACCCCATCCGAATCATCTCCATCTTCATCGAGGTCACCTGGCACACCGAGAAGTTTGGGGGTATGTGGTATGGCAATAAGCAACCGTTTGTGTTCTCCTTTGGTGATCCCACTGGCTACGGATTGCATGCAGACTTTGTACGTGTACACCTACCCGTACCTGAAAGGTTAACCCATCACTGACTTTTTTCTTTCTGTTTCTTACAGCTGAACGGCTGGGACGTTGGCGTCCTCCAAAAGGCCATCGACACCTGCCACGACGGCGGCGGCGACATCGCCAAGTGCGACCCCATCACCCTGCAGCCCGACTGGGTGACAGACGGGTGCATCCTCGAGCCCTCGGTCAATGAGCGGGTCGACGGCTGGCTTGACGCCCTCCCCGGCTGCAACCCGATCCAGGAAGGCCCAGCGGACGCCAAGCCCGTGTCACAGTCGAGCTGCGGTGCCCCCACCACCATTGGTGAGCCCATGCATTACTACACCGATCTCACCGGCAGCCACGAATGGGAGTGGGTCGGCTGCACCCGCGACAATGTGGGCGGCCAGCGGATCCTGGTCGGCTCGTCGGCGGGCATCTCGGATATGACCCCGGCCAAGTGCGTTGAGAAGTGCCGTGCCGACGGTTACAGCTATGCTGGTGTGGAGAACTCGCACGAGTGCTTCTGCGGCAACAGCGTTTCCCAGGAGAACATGCCCAAGGTTACCCCGATGGGTAACTGCCTGCGGCAGTGCGCTGGCGACAGCCTCCAGAACTGCGGAGGTTATGGCTTCATTGGGCTGTACCGGAAGTGCGAGGGAGGCTGCAACAATCTGAAGTACCCCGTAGTCCCTCACTAGAGCCATACAGGGATACTGGGAGGACCTTAAACAGCCCGTGCGTTGTATGGGGCCCAGGGGGACGGAGAGATCGACCTTGGCTTTGATTTTGGATTTGCTTCTTTGGATTTTTATTCCTCCCTTCCCCCCCCCACCTCTTAGGATTCTGCCTCTCTCTCTTAGTGTTCGATCTTTTGTCCATTCTTGCGTCTATAACTGCACACTCGCTTCAGATAGGATGTGCCCGAGAGGGACGGGGGAGCCAGCAGGAAAGGCAGACAAGGACACTTAGCAAACAGGCAGTATAACTTATAGACATTCGTTTCTGGGGGACTCTTAGGAGTTCTTCCAGTAAGCAATGCAATTCGTTCATTACGTCCTGGGCATTTGAGACACTAATGCTTTGCGCTAGTTGTGAACGAGTAATTAATTGCTTTGTAGTTAGTTATACCAAACTTGAGAAAAGAAAAAAAAAGGCTTAGTCTCTGCAGCGGGGGTTCAACCTTGCTGTTTCTGTTGCAAGAGTTCCTTGACCTTCCACACCTGCAAGCCGCCCCACCCACCACTTTTCCACTTCAACACCAACAAGCAATACATCACCAATTTTAGCCCTGACTGCCTTGCGTTCCCTGCAACATATTGTGTGTTGTGGAGAAAAAGGCAGAGGTGGGCCGACTGGAAGATAGGCGGGGCAGGGGTGCTTGAGCCCCACCACGCAACAGCTTGTCCTTGGGATTCGAACAAGGTCACCTTGTCATAGAAAGTCCCCAGACTGGGGAAAGAGACTTTAGGGGTGGCTTCCTTGGCGAACTAGGCGGCGAGCACCCCGGACAACACCCCGGTAAAGATGGCGGGGAGGGCGAGCGTTCGTACGAAGAATCCTGAACGGTTTTGCGGAGACCCCGCATGGAGTCGGGCCGTCTCATAGACGTGGTAACGACGCCCGTGCCTGCATTAGTCTTTTGCGGGGTTTGCATAGTACCAAGCACTCGGCGAACTAGCTCGGTGTACCTATGTAACTTACCCATCCACGAAACCCCGCGGATTATCGCTCCAGAAGCTGGGGAACACACCATACTCAACGGGGAAGCATGTTCCGACGCCATAACGCGGGGAAGCACAGGAGGATGATGATCTGCAATGAACCTAACCCCAGACAGAGCCCGCTGAAACGCAGGTTAGCTTGCAAGTGCCGAGCCAGTCCCGCCGATGTGCTCGTGCGAGATACCCGAGATCGGGCCTCCTCCGCAACTCGATGCCACGATGCATGTATGTGTGTGTATCTGTGCTGTGTGATGCGATATTCCGCGCTCCCATAGGGCTTTCGGGGACAGGAGAGAGTAGCTAGCCTCACGATACTCCTCTAGTCAGTCTCGGCGACGAGGTTGGAGCCTCTCCGCCTCATGGCAACAGCAGATTCATGGCTATCATGGATCGAAGTGAGCACCGTCTACCGAGATATATAAACAGCACGCCTACGTCCATTTCATCATGTCCACTCTCACCACAGCCCAGTCAACTTAACCCTATCCCGAACCGATCAGGCTGACATGTATATCCGCTCTCTTCTCTCCCTCCCCCTCTTCTTGGGGGCCCTGTCCCATGCCGTCGCACTTCCGGCCGTCGACTCGACCGCCGGTCTGGCGAGCCGTGCTTCCTCTCGGAAGCTGGGCAGGCAGAGCTCCGAGGGACCCGGTCCGGGTGAGGATGGACCCGAGTTCTGGCTAGAGTCCATCGCGAAGCAGGGCGTCTCGCCTTTGGGACCGTCGAAATATACCGTGTTCCGCAACGTCAAGGACTTTGGTGCCAAGGGTGAGTGGGCAGACAGCCATTTACGTCTCTGTTTCTTTTGTGCTAACAGCGAAACTATCTAGGCGACGGAGTAACCGATGACACCGACGCAATCAACGAGGCCATGAGCAGCGGTGGACGCTGCGGACAAAACTGCTACTCGAGCACGACAACCCCCGCTATCGTCTACTTCCCCGCGGGCTCGTACGTGATTTCGAAGCCCATCTTCGACTACTACAACACCATCATCTTGGGCAACCCCAACGCGATGCCAGTCCTCAAGGCGTCGTCGTCGTTCCAGGGCGGCTACCTGATTGACGGCGATCCCTACTTTGGCTATGGGCTGAACTGGCCCGCGACGACCGTGTTTTGGAGACAGATACGCAACCTCGTCTTCGATACCAGGGATGTCGCTCCGCGTACGCAAATCAGCGGCATCCACTGGCCCACTGCGCAGGCGACGAGCCTGCAGAATCTTGTATTCCAGCTGAGCGCGGACCAGGGCACAGAACACCAGGGCATCTTTTGTGAGAGTGGTGAGTGGTCGCTCGCGGACTTATACAGGTCACACCTCCTCCGTACTTCATACTGATTGTGACATCGCATCTTAGGATCCGCTGGTTACGCAGGCGATCTGGTCTTCAACGGCGGCAAGATCGGAGCAGCCCTTGGAAACCAGCAGTTTACGATGCGCAACCTGACCTTCAACAACGCCGTGACTGCCATCAGCCACTTCTGGAACTGGGGCTGGACATATCAAGGAATTAACATCAACGACTGCCAGGTCGGTATTGACATGTCGACTGGCGGCAGTGAGTCACAGAGTGTCGGTTCCATTACCTTGTTTGACAGCTCCTTCGCCAACACACCCGTCGCCATCAAGACCGCCCAGTCCGACTCTTCGAAGCCCCACACGGCAGGCAGCATCATCCTCGAGAACATTGCTCTCCAGAACGTCGGCACCGTCGTTCAGGGTCCTTCTGGCACGGTCCTCGGGGGTACCTCTGGCTCGCAGGTTATTGCGGCCTGGGGCCAGGGCAATCGGTATACCCCGAACGGCCCAACCAGATTTGCCGGCGACATCACGCCCGTCTCTCGTCCCGCGAGCCTTTTGGACGGTCAGAAGTACTATCAGCGGTCCAAGCCCCAGTACGAATCCTTGCCTGTCTCGGCATTTTCCAGCGTCCGGGCTGGCGGGGCTAAGGGTGACGCAACGACCGACGACACGGAAGCACTTCAGAGAGTCATTGACAGCGCCGCTGCGTCTGGCAAGGTCGTGTTTTTGGATGCCGGAGTCTACAAGGTCACAAAGACGCTCACCATCCCCCCGAATTCCAAGATCTTCGGAGAGGCATTCCCCGTCATCCTGTCCAGCGGAGCCTTCTTCAACAACATGAACGAGCCAAAGCCCGTGATCCAGGTCGGGAAGGCCGGTGAACAGGGACACGTTGAGCTCTCGGATTTTGTCATCAGCACCCAGGGAGCCCAAGCCGGCGCTACCCTCATTGAGTGGAACCTTGCATCGCCGAGTGAGCCCTCCGGGCTCTGGGAAGTCCACGCGCGCGTGGGAGGTTTCGCCGGTTCCCAGCAGACTGCCGCGCAGTGTGCCAAAACACCCGAGACGGTGATCACCGAGGCCGACCCAAACTGTATCGCGGCATACATGCTCATGCACGTCACCGCTTCGGCTTCCAACTTGTACATGGAGAACTGCTGGTTTTGGGTGTCGGACCAGTAAGTCTTCCTTTCCACTGTCGTCTGTCTATTCTTGGCGCGCTAACGAGTCAAAGTGACATTGATGTCCAGAACGAAGCCGACGGCGGCCAGATCACCCTCTACAGTGGCCGCGGTTTGAATATCGAAAGCACCGAAGGAAACATCTGGCTGTGGGTCCTTCGTCTAGAGAGATTTCCCAATCCACAAGCTAATACAAGAGACATTTTGACAGGTCCGGCACATCCGTCGAACACAATGTCCTCTACGAGTACCAGTTTGTATCAACCAAGAATGTCTACATGGGTCAGATCCAGACCGAGACAGCGTTTGTCCTCCAAAGTTTCTCCCTTTTTTCTATCAAAGTAGGCTCACACAAGAGATGTCTGCAGGTACTATCAGCCCAACCCCGACGCCCTGATCCCCTTCACACCGAACGCCGCCATCCACGATCCCGACTTTGCCGCTACCTGCGAGGGCAAATCAGGAAACTGTGCTGTCGGTTGGGGTCTGCGCGTTGTCGATTCCAAGGACATCAACGTGTACGGCGCGGGGCTGTACTCATTCTTTGACAACTTCGACGCAGGTTAGTTGGCTTCCCATTCTGCCCGGCATGTGTGTGTGCCTCTGGCCCAGCCACTGACCGCATTGGCCATTACTAGTGTGCTCCGAGTACGGAGGTGAACAGAACTGCCAAAACTCCATGTTTAGCATCGAGGGCGATTCGTCGATTACCGTGTACAACCTCAATGTTCTTGGGTCAAAGAGTCTGGTGGACAAGAACGGACAGAGCCTTGCCAGCTATACCGACAATCTTGGTGTTTTCACCAACAACATTGCTTATTTCTCGACGAACTAAGCGGGGATTGATATGCGAGAGGGGCCGGACGGGGCAGGCGGAGGAACCACAAATGGTGGCAGGTGGAGGAATCAGAAGACGGTGGCATGCTTGAACCCCATAGAGGCAGAAGCTAAGCACAAAAGTCAACAATTGAGACCGCATCTTTGTCCGGGGGCTCTTTCTTTCCCATTGAATAATGCTATTCTTGAACCTTTCGCAGCTCTTTCACTCCCACACAAACCCTTTGTGTTCCCTTCAGGGGCAACGGGCTGCATGGATCCAGAGCTCGCTTTGTCTACCAGACATGTATACAAAAGGTACCATCAACCAGGACTCGATGGTTTTCTCCCTGCACCGACACTTTTACAACATCACACAGCATCTGTTTGGATCCAGTTCTCAACCCCAGAAACAAACTTTTCAAACAGCAGTCCAATCCAAATCCCCTCTCTTTAGTTCCCAACATTACTCATAGCAGGTTCCCAAGACAATCATGGCTCCCGTTCGTCCAGCCCCGCAAAGCTCGTCCTCCGGCAAGTCCAAGAAAAGTCCCGGAATTCCCTAACCACAGCCACCGAGGCCACCGCTCCTGAGCAGCACCCAGAGCAACCGTCACCGGCCGTCTACCACCACATCCCCAACCAGCAGTCTCAGCCAGAGCCCATGGACGTCGATAAGCCCACCACGGAAATTCCCGAACCCTTCACCCACCCTACGCGGCGTGGCCGAATCAAGAAAGCCCACCGCAACGAACAAAACGAGCCCCTCCAGCCCATGGACATGGAAATGAACATGGACCCGCCCCCGCCAGCCACCACCACTACCACCACCATGCCCTTTCCCCCTAACCCTCAAGTATCCCCCATCCCCAACCTGACACACCCGCTAACAAATCCCCAGGTCACGATCCTATTCCAACCATACCAATCAGTTTCCCCGTTTCCTAGCCCAGCCAACATCAGCTTCAACACCAACACCAGCAACGACCCCTTACTAACCGAACTGTCCCGCCGCTGCATGTTTGCGAGCAGCCAGCTGCAGCCGCAACCGCAACCGCAGACTCAGCAAGCTACTACTACTACTACTGCTGCTGCTGCTGTCATCCACAACTATGACTATGTCAAGACTGACGGGTACAGGATTTGCAAGGTGAGTGTGCAGATGCAGACTAACTGGCCGTGTAGACTCGGATCATGGATGGGAGAGGGTGTTGGAGATGTTGGAAAGGGAGGTTTTTGGGGAAATGGCCCGGGAGGGTTTACGAAGTAGCTAGGTAGGCTTTGGTGTTTTTTTTTTTTTCTTTTGGGGGGGTACATTATAAGCAAGTCGGTTATAACTACTCGCACCACTGTGCGGGTAATGAAGCAATTGATTTATGATGGGCATTATCTTCGCGGGCATGGTAGTCACGACCTCGGATGGCCGTGGTAAGGCAAAGCTGGCCCAGCCTGGCAACCGCGAATGGGCAACGGTAATTCAGGCGGTCAATGCCCTTGGCTAGGCTATCTCCCCCTTCATCATCTTGGCCGTGTAGTACCACCTTGCCAACTGGTAAACCGAGTACGACCTCCCAGCCGACTGGCGCATCGCAACCACCGACAATGGCTGGACGACCAATGTAGTAGGCCTGGATTGGATCAAGCACTTCGACTACTATACCGCACCCCGGACAAAGGGCAAATACCGGTTGTTGATCCTCGACGGCCACGAAAGCCACCACTCAACTGAATTTGAGCTCTATTGCCAGCAGAAGAACATCATTACACTCTGCATGCCTCCGCATTCCTCCCACCTCCTTCAGCCACTCGATGTTGGCTGCTTTGGGCCGTTGAGGCAGGCCTACGGTCGTCAAGTTGAGGGCTTGATGCGCGTATTTATCAACCATATTAGCAAGCTCGAGTTCCTCTGCTCCTTTCGTGAGGCCTTCTTTGCCTCTATCACCGAGAGGAATATTCAGGGCGGCTTCGCAGGGGCTGGTCTTGTGCCCTACGATCCAGAGAGGGTGCTTTCTAAGCTAGATATTAAGCTTCGTACGCTATCACCCCCAACCTCACGGCCTAGCACTGTACAACCTTGGGTCTTCTAGACACCCCACAACCCCCGAGAAGCCGACTCGCAGTCAACGCTCATCAAAACTCGCATTGCCAACCATCAAAATAGCTCCCCAACCCCGATGTTGGCTGCTGTGGACCAGCTTACCAAGGGTACGATGGCTGTGATGCACGAGGTGGCTCTTCTTCGGTCAGAGATCTCTTCGCTCTGTAAGGCCAACGAGGCACTAAGCAAGCGCCGGAGAGCCAAAAAAAACCGTGTACAGCTTGGAGGGTCACTTGCTGTACAGGATGCACAGGAGGCACTAGGTCAGGGGGCCGTGGGTGGGGAGGGAGTGCAGATAATGCAGCCAAAGGGCAGTGGTGCAGGGGGGGTTAGTACGAGGGTTCGGTGCTGTGGTGTATGCGGCAAGCCTGGCCATAATGCCCGCACTTGCCAGGAGGCTATAAAAGCATCTGATTCAGCTGCTTCTGATGTAATTATAGTTGGTTCTTAGTATTGTTGTGTTGTAATTGAGGATTGTTGTTGTGGTGTAGGAGGAGGGTGGGCCACTCACTGATATGGGCCACTTCACTGATAAAGTACGTTAGTTGGTTCTTAGAGTTGTCTTGTAATTGATGAAAGTTGTCCTGGGGCAGCAGGAGGTGGATCACTCACTTAATATGGGCCACTCGCTTATAATATAACTACGGAGGTGTCAAGGGTAAATTTCGTCTTGCGCGGAAGTACCGTCGTTACACTAGCGGAGGAAAAAGGTACCTGAACAGGGGGTCGAAACTTCGGCCTGCAACCTTCGTACATACGTTATTCGAGCTTGAACGCTTTTGCTGCTTGCCAAGCCGGATATTTCCGGCGTTCCAAGAGATCTTTCCTCTGTGTGGATTGGCTCAACCTTCTCCTCCACCACTCATCCCTGCCTTGCTCACACCTCCTCCGCCCCCTCCCGACCTATGTACAGTCAAGAGTCGGCCGATTAGCAAACGAGATGCGGCTGCTCAAGACCGACACGCTAGTACTTGTGGAGTTCGTTGGCCGCGTACCGCCCTATGTGATTTTGTCGCATACGTGGTGTTCTGATGAGGTGACTTTTGAGGATCTCTCGCTGCTGCCACGGGCAGCGGTGATGAAGAAGGCTGGATATGCCAAACTGTTTGGCTGTGCTTCAAGAGCGGCTGCAGACGGGTACGAGTATATATGGGTTGATACGTGTTGGTATGTTTGTGTCTGCATCCTTTGCTTTGCTCCGGTCTGTGGCTAAACCCTCGTTTCGGCGCTTCCCCCATTAGCATCGACAAATCCAGCAGCGCAGAGCTGTCAGAAGCCATCAACTCCATGTACCGCTGGTACTCCGAGGCTCACATCTGCTACGCCTACATGTCAGATGTGGCGCTGGAAACGCAGTCATGTAAGACCGGCTCATCCACAATCCAAAAGGCCCAACAGAAGGGGGACAACGAGTCTTCGCGTCCAAGCCTCCACACAATCCCGTCCATTTTGCGTGATTATGACAAACTGCCGCGGACGTTTGAGAACTCCCGATGGTTTACTCGAGGCTGGACCCTGCAAGAACTAATCGCGCCGCCTATCGTTGAGTTCTACACAAAGGACTGGAGCGAGATTGGCACGAAGTTCAGTCTCCGAAGAGTCATCAACAAGATAACTGGCATCGACATCCGGGTTCTGGAAGGTGCAGATCCAACTACATGTCACGTCGCAGAGCGGATGTCTTGGGCAGCAAACAGGCAGACAACACGCATTGAAGACGCCGCCTACTGTCTTCTCGGTATCTTCAAAGTCCACATGCCGCTCATCTACGGCGAGGGTCATCGGGCCTTCTACCGACTCCAGAAAGAGATCATGAAGACAACTGAAGACTACACCATGCTGGCATGGGGTCTCTCCAAGTATCTCAGCAATAAACACCACTGGAAGGGAATCCAACGCAACAAACTGGAAGATCCGCGCCGCCCGCTTGCCGATAGCCCCAACGACTTCGAGTTGCACGACCGGGCCGTGTGGACGTACTCGAGACTGATACCCGACGACGGCAACAACATGGCTGCTCGAATCTCGTCATCACTGGATGACACACCACCACTCATCACAAGCCGTGGGCTACGGGTATCTCTGCTGCTAAAGCCGTCGAGAGTCCAGGCAGGAGACATCCTGGCCTACATCAACTGTCGGACAACAAAGCCAGGTACCCCCATGGATGGCCTGCTCGCCCCGGTTTGTCTAGTCCTCCGCCGGCAAGAAAACTCCAGTATCTACACCGGCACAGACGATCCTAATGCAGCCTTTGAGCTCCTCGACAGCGTCAAAGCCCTTGCTCTCTTTGAGCGCAAGACGATCTACTTGTCCCTGGCCAATGTCGACACTGCCCTGAGTCAGACACATAACCACCGGAGGGCCAGTCTTGAGAAGAATCTTTACATTCTGGACCGACCGCCAGCACTTCGCGTCGGAGAATCCGCCCTTGCTTTAGGGGCAGCGTGGAAGATCACCAGTTGCTTCTCGCATGCCCTTGGAAACGGCCCAGGGCATGTTCATTATGAGGCGCCGCGCAAGTTCAACGCAGCAAATCTCTTCCAACCTTTTGATCTTCCGCCGTCGACGATTCGAATCTTTGCTTTCGAGCATCCACGGAGCAGCAGCAGTACTTTCGGCATTGTCGTCGGCCACGGCTGGTGTGACCTGATTCCCATTAATGACACAGCTTTTCGCGCCCGTTGGGGCCTCCTGGTACAAAATGGGCAGTGGAACGAAACGCTGACGCTGAAGTACATTGTCTATGTAGCTCTCGAATTGAAGTGTGCGGACGAAAGCAGCCAGGGGGGAGAGCCGGTTGACCGAGTAGTTAGGAGGATAGCGGACTTCTCGATTTCTGTGTCTCTCAAAAAGGTCCGGAAGGCGGACATCAACTGCCAGAGTGCTATTAAGATACTCTGGTCGACTGACCAAGCTTGAGGGACAAAGAGAGCATGATTTCATGACAAGGAGACTTCTCGTTTCATACCACCATGATGGCCCGTTGGGTCAACTCCTATAGAGTCAGAACTAAATATGTTAAACCGGATCCTCCGTTTGGCGTGAAACGATGAGACACAAACTCTTCCCTCCCCTCATGCCTCATGTATATCGAACCTCACTAGAAGGGAGCACGTCGTCTCATGCCCTCTCAAATCTAACATGCGAACGAAGCGCCAGCCTGACTGCACATACAATAACCGAACCGGGGCCACCGCTAGGATCGGGTTACTCGAGAAGCTATCATCACTCTTGATGAACATCCTCACAAATACTAGCTCGTTGTCATCAAACTCCCACTCAAGGGTCTCGTCCCAGAGGGGGTCAGTCTGCACTGGGCTTTGAGCCTCGCGGCTCAGCCGACGCAAAACCGGAAGCTGCATTATCCGCCGTCGGTGATAGACAGCCGTCTTTCGCTTCGTCTTGATCAGCTCGGCGCCGCGTCCGGCGGGCTGAAGAAGAGTGCACGTCAAGTACGGCTTTAGGTCTTCAACATCCCGCCCTTCAGGAAGCGGGACTCCCGTGGCGCCTGCCACGCGGAGCCGTAGGATCTTCCGGCGGGCAGTTGAGGCCAGCTCACCGCTACCACCAGCGCGGAGGGCGGCAGGCTTGAGAACGTATCCCGCCGTCCCCGCGAATAGGGCATCATTCAACTGCATGCTGGCATCAAAAGTCTGCCAGTTGAGAGCCCCGATTTGGCAGCCAATCCCCCAATATGGCACGGGTGAGAGGTTTCTGGACGAGATCCTGGTGCCTTTGGGAAAAACTCGGACGAGGTGACGAGCGTTGTGCCGGGCAATTTCTGCTGTGTGTTCGGTCATATGAGAGGCCAGTCCTGACTCGGACATGTTGACGAGGTGATGATTCACCGGCCCATCTTTGATCTTCCCATCGATGTACCAAGAGGCATCTCGCGGCTTGACGGACTGGGCATAAATGCCAAGCTCAGCGAGTTCCGGGACAATGATCGGAGGCGGCGTGGCCTTCTTCTTCGCCTTGTACTCGTCGCGTGCCTTTCTCTCATCCTCAGACTCACTAGAGGAGCTGCTAGACGAGTCACTTGATGAGTCCTCTTCGTCAGGGAGGTGGAACTCCACGATGAGGGCAATCTTGGAGCCCATTTCATCCAGCCGGACCGGCTCGCCTCCCGCCTGTTCCTGGTGGCCTTTCTCGCACACGGGAGCGCTGAGAAGCCGGTCACCCCATACCTCCTTCATGATCTCCACGAGTCGCCGCTGCCCATCCGGTTCGCAGTGATTCTCCAACGAGACCAGGATTGGTGCCGGGGCGTACCCCTGAATGGCTGGTGCCGACGCCTCCTGATCCACGACGCTTTTGATTGTCTCGCATACCATCCGAAAGGGAATATTGGACACCAAAGTGAAGCCATGCGTGACTTTGGGCTCTTCTTTGTTCGCGGGGTTGTCCCTTAGACCAAGGTATGTAACTGTCAGCAAATTCCGCCTCTACTTCATGATTGAAGGGGAACCCGCTTTTGAAGGGCAACAGTTTGGGTCCGCATACCAAGCATCAATCTCAATGCAGCGGGCTCCGGCCTTGAGTGTGGTCTCATACGCCCCCGCGGAGGATGTTCCATACAGCTGATGCGCCATCAAGTATGTATTGTGGCTGGAGCTGATGAAGTACTCTGGCAGCGGATGCGATCGGTCGAGAAGGTAAGATGGCGGCACAACGACGGGCTTGTCAAGCAAGGCAGCTAAGCCCTCCGGGTTGCCCTTGCTCACGACGCCCTCATGGTCGAGGAATGTCTTCAGAGCATCGCTGACACGTAATTGGTGTTGTGTAACGCCAGTTGGGAAGGCGCTGTGGCCGCCACCGCCGACTGTTTCTGAGTCGATTGCCTGGCCCTGATCCTCGTCGTCAACCCCGCGCTTGGACTTGGAGCGAAAGACGTTGAGTCGGGTCATGCGTGAAGCAAGTCCAGAGTCTGGGGTATTAGCCATAGTTAAAAACTGATGGTTAGGGGCTGACGCGGAAATGGGAGAGAATCTTGTTCGCGAGGACTGTCAACAGTGTTGAAAGGTTGTTGAATATGGTGCGGGATTTGAGTGAATCTGCGAGAGGTGTCAGCAGCGGGGTTGCTGAACCAAGCAGCTGCCAAGATATCCCTGCAGAGTGCCAAGAATACGAAACACCAGTCCTCTGAGGGTTTCAAGTTATGTTGATCGTGATGGCATCCACTTGATAAGGTCTTTAGCTCCCCGGAGCTTTTACTCGTGCATTATGATGTAGGTACAGAGTCACAAGTACGACAGGTAACACGAACTACTGTTGGAGTCTTACCTGGAACAAAAACATTGCTCCCGATCACGACGGTAATGTTTACAGTTGGGCATCCTCCTCGACCGCAATTTTTTTGGCTCCAACAAGGGAGTGTCCAGCAATTGAGGTGAATAAGCGTTTACAAGGAAAGGTCTGTGTTCTTGGGAGATTGTGAATCTAGGGCGCTTTCAAGCTATAAGTCAGAAGTGGTGGCGCTGGGAAGACAGGGTGGGACGGTTCAAGTTCACGTTTGTCGGCACTTGGTTTAGAGGCAGCTGGATCGTGTCGTTCGACAGGCATCATCATTTTGACTCAAGATGGCTGAAGCACAGGTCGAGTTTCTTTTCCTGCACAGGCAACCTCTGAGCCCAAACACCTGGCCATGGTTCTCCGAACAACATGCCATCTCGTCGAGGAAGACATCGGCTCAAGGGTTAGGGTTCAGCATCCAAGCGCTCTGGAGAGATCCATGGATCCGGGATTTGCTCGCCAAGACAGGCTGATGGACTCACCTTGCTCCGGCTGTTCCCTTGTGCCATCAACATCGAACAAACTCCCCTCAAGGCATCGAACAACCCCCCATCGGGATTCGGCGTGGCTGATGCCAGATCTGAGGGGTAGAGTGCTTTGATTGGTGGCCTCTGGGCCAGTATCTGGGCTGAAGATCTGGCCGTTTGGCAGCACCACGCCAGGCGGCGGGCGCCGTCACACCACCTGTGACCACCATCGGGCGATCACACCCGATGTGCCACAACAGTCGCTTGATACTGGCCGCGAGATCAGCCAACCTTCGGCGAGATGAGATGCTGGCGACATCTGAACTCTGGATCTCTTGGCAGGACCCAGCTGCCTGGGACGGTGTGTCAAAAACTTTAAAGAGGCAGGCCACGCCTCAGATCCCAGATGTTGTTGAACAGATAATCTCGCATCTTCAACACCAGTCTACGCTGCATTCCAACACAACAGCTTCTCTAGCCCCCCCTGAGCTTTGCACACTCGCATCAGAATTGTCCATCATGGCTGCTTTCCGCCCTACCATGCGCCTCGCCGCCAGTGTTCAGCCCAGTCTGCTCAAGACACCAGTCACGAGGTATGCTCACTCTCCAATTCTTCCCAGCTCGGCGAAGATGAAGCTTCTAACAGAACCTACAGGGGAGCACCGAACAAGATCCTCCCGAGCCTGGTAGTTGTTGGTGCAGGTTAGTCAACCCTCTTGTTCAAACGCCTTTCCATGTCGTTCATGTCTCGATCTTGATTCGTCGCCCTGAAGACGACCCCGAGGTGCTTAGAACAGTAACTAATAACTCTTGCAACAGTATCTGGTGTGGTCGCGTTTGTGCGGTCACAACTCATCAAAGAGTCCGAGACCATGAACAAAATGTTCTCTAAGCAAAACACGGCAGAGGTGGTCGCAAGGAGGAACCAGAGGTTGCTCGTCGACACAGAGGGAAACCCAAAGAAGACGCCATATAACTTCCTCAACTGGTAATATGTGGTTGGCTGGGTTCTGGAAGGAATTGTCTTTGGAGTCTGGGCTTGGGCGTTTGGGTCACGGTGGTCTTGGAAAGACTAGAGCGAGCATTTTTTTGGCAGTGATATTTGATACATACAGACGTGAACAGAGATTTGCTGCGTGCAGAACATTTGATAACTGTTCTGGTTTGTTCTTGCATGTGCACATTAGCTCCTGATACTGATGGTACGGGGGGGCATTTCAACGTGGAGGTTACAGGCGAGCTTGACCCGAAGCGACAAGGTATTTCGCAGATTCAGATTCCGACTAAAAATAGAACGCCAGGGAGTCTTTCGGTCGAGCCCCGTCGCAGAAAGCTTATCGAAAGAGAACTGTTGTTACACTGACTCTGACGTAACCTGACACGGCCCCTGCCCCATGGAGGAGAATCATCAGAGTTGCATCAGGGTCTAATGATCAACATCACGCTAGGCCTGCAGAGATCATATATATGGCAGCATCCACTCAAGTTCCAGGCACGTGCAAATGGGGCTGCTTGAGTCTGCCCTGCCGGGTACATCTCCTGTCTGTGGGAGTCAGAACCTACCTAGATGTCTGTTGTAAATTGTAACTCTTTGAGCTGACTAGACAAACGACCCAGCTCAACAGTTAACTGATTTAAAACATCATGGAGATTAAACTCATGTGTCCCACGGGCCATAAGAGGGAATAAAATGCTCAAGGGAACCAATCTCGCCTAACAGGTCTTAAAACTCTTGACAACTGCGATTGGTGCCCCAGAATTGATGGCTTCCCACAGCTTAACCAGACTTCTGAAGACCTTCAGCCTAGGAGGCGCCAACGCTGTCTTATTCACAACTAGATTATCTGCTGACGGTCCTCTCGAGTGATCCAAGGTATTCCAAAAATCGTGTCCTGACTTGGACCCATTTGTACTAGACAATGGGCAGCGAGGTTTGAGAAAAGGGGTAGACGTTCAGAGCGTCCGTCCCACCATCCGTCTTAAAGTCATTGGCCTTCCACGGTTTCGAGTCTTGTCTTTTGTCTCTTTCCTCTCCAACCACTTTCAATGTCTTTGGTGGTACAAATAAGCTCTTTGACAACCCCACCGCCACCTCAAAAACATCAGCTGAGTGGCAAATGTCGGCCCCGGTTGCGCAATACGATCCGACGAACTGGTTCGTCAACCGTTCAACGGCGATTCGAGAAGTGGAAAACTTTTCCACACTAGGGATGACGCCAGATCACGACATGGAGCACAGCTTGCAAAATCTGGGGCCGCTGACGCGTGATCCATCAGTTTGGCGGTCCAGGCTCCAGTCGAAAGGGAGCAGATTCCACAACCGCAACAAGGATCTGTCGAGTTTCGTTGGATGTGCGTTCAACTCCTGCCATTCCTGTCAATGCTCGGTGGGGCGGTGGAACCAAGGTGAGCCACCGAGCAGCGCAACCGGCACGGTCAGAGGAACACCAGCATCTTTTTAAAGGCCCAGAATTGTCAGCCTACCTTCCATGTGAACATCTTGTCTGCATCAATCCAACTCTGCTTCTACACCTGCTCGGACGAAGCCCTGGGCCGCCATGTCCAAGTTCTTCTCATCCCGGGTCCTCCCTGCCAAGGGGGACGGCGACAGGGACAGTGAAACCGGCACAGAGAAGCATCATGATGACAATGAGCCTGGTCAGGAGAACCTTCGGTGCCAGGGTGAAGAAATGGTTCACTTGCTAATAAGTCTCCCGTTAGGTCACCTCCAAGCACAGGATGCAAAGAGGCAGATTGGCGTAACGTCCGCAACGTTCTTGGTCGTCAACCGTGTCATCGGTACCGGCATCTTTGCGACTCCAGGAGCCATCCTCTCATTATCCGGGAGCGTGGGGCTGTCACTCTTCATGTGGGTGGCAGGGATGCTGATCGCGGCCGCTGGAACGGCGGTTTACCTCGAGTTCGGCACTGCTATCCCCCAGAACGGAGGCGAGAAGAACTACCTCGAGTTCGTGTACCGGAAGCCAAAGTTTCTGACGACGGCTCTGTATACCGGATATGTGGTTTTGCTTGGCTGGGCAAGCGGAAACTCTGTCATGTTTGGGTGTGGACCCGACCTTTCTCTGTTCTTTACCTGGAGATCCCACTAACATGCAGTCAACAGCGAGTACATTCTTCACGCAGCCCAGGTGGAAGTCGACCGGTGGAACCAGCGCGGCATCGGCATTGCGTGTGTCACTGCGGCGTTTTTGATCCACGGCACGGCACTCAAGTGGGGGATTCGCCTCCAGAACCTGCTCGGCGCCATCAAGGTCATCATCATCCTCATCATCGTCGTTGCCGGATGGGTCGCCCTTGCTGGGCACCTCAAGCTTCCCGAAGACAAGAAGCCTTCAAACTTCACCAATGCTTTCGAGGGGACGACCGGCAGCGCCTATGGCGTTGTGATGGCCCTCTACAACGTCATCTGGAGTTTTGTCGGATACAGCAATGCCAACTACGCTCTGAGCGAGACCAAGAACCCCGTGCGGACCCTCAAGATCGCTGCTCCACTCGCCATCGCCATGATCTCGATTCTCTACATGTTTGTCAACATCGCCTATTTTGCCGCGGTCCCCAAGGAGGAGATTCTTGAGGCTCGCCGCCTCGTCGCCGCCTCGCTGTTCCGGAACGTCTTCGGCCCGACTGCCGAAAGAGCTCTCTCGGTTTTTGTTGCTCTGTCGGCCTTCGGTAATGTCCTCAGCGTCATCTTCTCACAGGGGCGTCTCGTGCAAGAGCTGGGCCGTGAGGGTGTCCTTCCGTTCTCGCGGTTCTGGGCCAGCAACCGGCCCTTCAACGCTCCTCTCGCTGGTTTGTTTGAACACTGGGTCATTTCGGTCATTGTCATTCTTGCCCCGCCTCCTGGAGATGCCTACGACTTCATTCTCAAGTAAGACCACTCCTCAACTTGCTATGTGGTCAAAGTGCTAACCACTTTCTGTAGCCTGATTTCGTATCCCCTCGCGATTGTGAACGCTTTCGTCGCCGCCGGACTGATCTATCTCTACCTCAACCGGAAGGCCTGGAACTGGAATCCTCCGATCAGTGCGAGTCTGCCAGTCGTCGTCTTCTTTTTCCTCTCCAACATCTACCTCGTCGTGGCGCCTTTCGTGCCACCCGAGGAGGGCCAGAACATCTACAAATCGCTGCCATACTGGATTCACTGCGTTGTCGGTTTCGCAATCATCTTCGCGGGCGGAGTGTATTGGCTCATCTGGGCTGTCATCTTGCCCAAGATTGGCGGTTATGAGCTGGTCCAGGAAACAGTGGTAGATGACATTGACGGATGGGAGAGTCGTGTCTTCATCAAGCGACCGAAGGCTTAGTGATTCAACAATTGGAAGAGGGCATGGCGTTTTGGTGTTTTGGTTTCGGCGGGACTTGGGGTCTTTTCGATGGTTTCAACAGCATTATACCCCCTGTGTCAAGCAATGCGATTTCGCAACATTTAGATTTTGTCAACAATGGAGATGAACTACCAGGAAAATTGTTGGTATCACTACTTACTACTCCTGCAACGCCAGAGGAAAAGAGAGGGGATCCTTGAACTCGTCCCACTTCAGCAGGAACAGCCTCTTGATATCGGGGTTCCGCAGAAGCTTGCAGTCTTGCTTATGCCCTTTCGTCCACCCAGTTTTCTGGCATTCCTGTTGGGAACACACAGTTAGCACAAGTCTTCCCCAAGCAAAGCATGGAACAGTGTTGGGTTACCTCGTTGCAATACCAGAACATGGAGCATCGGGCACACTGTTTGAGTGATGCACCAGTCGTGCCACAACCATGGCAAGTTCGGGCGCCATTAACCGAAGATGCAAACTGATGGATGTTGTCATTCAGCGCAAGAAGTTGCTGCAGGGATGCCGGGAAGATCTAGGGAGGTGCAGTGTTAGGAAGTTTCTGACAACACGAAAGAGATGAAGAAAAAACCGCACCTGGATCGTCGTGGGATCTTCCTGTCTGATGCCGGGCGGTGAGAAGGCGAAGTAGTGCTGTTCACCGTACAAGACCGCGACGGTATAACCGGCCTGGACTTTGTCTCCCTGCATTTCCATCCCTCGGCCTGGGGTGTGAAAGGCCAGCAGTAACGTCTTACCATCACTGTCCTTGACGTCCATGACGAGTCGCACCAGACTACCGCTGGAGACAATCTCTCCCATGAAGCACCAATGGCGCCTTGGTTGCAGTCTGTCTCCATCAGTAATTTCGTAGTAATCGAGATCCAAGACTTGCTCATGAGGGAGTTGAGAAAAACTGGGAAACACGGAGCGGTCCTTGATGTTGGCGAAGGATGGGCTGGCTAGTACGCTTGTTCGAGGTCGCCTCCACAGCCAGTCCTCGAAAGCATCCGAGCCCGGGGTGAGATCGTTGGGGATGTCGTCGACTGTCGTCTCCCACTTCTTGGACCGTCCATACAACTCGAACTGCGAAGGGTTGCGTGCGATATTACCGTACTTGGCGATGTTGCTGCTGTCCTCACCATCGATGACGGTCCATTCCTCAATCGCTCGCTGGGCAAAGATGCGACCTCTCGCCAGATCGCCATTTGCAAGGGTGATCTGTGCCGCATCCAAGTAGGCCCGCGGCAAACCGTTATCATTCGCGCCGTGCTCATTGTACAGTCTGACCTGCCGGTCGACAAGACGAAGCATCGGGAGCGGGGCCGTCAGAAATGACATATTTGCTGCCCCTTGACCAATGAGTTTGTCAAGTCACACGAACGTCCAGATTTCGTCGGGTAAAGAGCGTGATGGTGGTGGGCAGGAGATGCCATCTGAGCCAGAAGATGACCTAATAGCACCCTGAACCACACCTTTTTATTCGTTAGGAGCACCAATCCGTCTTTTTGAGCTTTCGTTCCCAAGCCTCCACGTTCGAGGATCTGACGTTCCAGACACAGAGCCGAATGCCCGCAAGGTTGAACGTGGGAAGTTGAGTCCGACCAATGCTCCGAGCCTGTTGCTGTCAAGACGTTGGAAGGCAGTGAGGGCATAAAATGCCCGTCTCCCCTCCGTCACCCAAGAAAAAAAAAAAAAGAATGTAATATAGTGGCAAAGATGATGACCCTGCCGCAAATTCAGTTCATTGCAGTCAAGTTAAAATGGTATCAGAGACTTACACAGCAGACTGTCAGGCAGACACTAGAACAGGCTTAGATTTGGCCTTCGTCTTTGCGCGTTTTGCTCGCTGCAGCTGTTCTGCCGAAGTAGTGGATCAAAGTAATCGTGTCGATTTCGAAGTGAGAAATCAAAGAATGACGGGAGGGGTGAAATGAGGGGTAATTCAGCCAAACACCCTGATTTGCGCCCGCGCCCCCTTTGCACCAGTTGCTAAAGTATTTGACAAGCGAGTAAGCCGGATAAGCGAGTGAGCCACTTTTCCACGCGACGCGCCACTTCTACACTCAACATCAATTTCTAATACAACCCAAGATGCCTTGCCCTTCGGCTGAAGCCAGGGTAATATTGACCCTTGAAGCACTTCAAAACGACAAAAGTCTCAGTATCAGAGCCGTAGCCAGGATCTACAATGCCGACCGTATGAGTCTCTTACGACGACGCGACGGCAACATGTTGGATTTCCAGGGGGCAAAGGACGGAATAGGAAGGCGGCCAGGGCAGGCAATTCAGGGGCTCGGCACTATAGTTAGTTCAAGGACCGGGGAAACTGGCCAGGAACGGGAGATGATCAAGAACATCAAAAAAGCAGTTGCAGTTGCGCCTCAATTATCCTCTGCAAACACCTTTGTTGGAAGTCCAACAGCCACTTATCCACGGTTATCACAGGGTCGCAGAGCTTACAGAGGTCATTAGTAGGTGCCAGAGGCTCAACTGCAGGGCAAGTCCAGATTCAATTCACTGATGTAATGATGCTTGTTCTGATCAAACCCAGGGCGCGCCTGCGCCCCTGAGGCAAGGCCCGCTACACGTGACGCCGCACGTGCGCGACCACGTGACCAAGTCCTGAGCTCCCAGCCCCTTTTTTCTGGCTCCCGAGCGGCGGTGGGACTCCTTGAGACGAGATACGACTCTCTTAAACCGAAGCGCTACAAAGGTCGAAGAGTGGTGAAATCGAGCGATGCGTGACGCGACGCCAGGAGGCGCCGCGAAGCCCTGGAACCGAAGCTGAAGACGCGACCATGGCCGCGCCTGGAGAAGAAAACGATCACGGCATGCAGCAACACGTCGAGGGCGAAGTGCCTACCCAATCACCCTCACGGAAGTGTCCGAGCCGCGCCCCGAAACCGGGCATGAAGGTGCGCGAAGCTATGTAATCGATCGAGAGTGCGACTACCACATCGAGGCATATCACGAGCGAGGGCACGCGGGCCACTACGACGAGAGGATACGCGTACTGGGAGGCGAGAACGGGTTGTATAGCCGGGCGGAGACTGGGAAGTCATCGCTATAGGTACTACTCGAAGCAATCAGCGAACTACGTAATGTCGTCGACAGGCAGCAAAAGACGATCGAAGAACTATATCGCCAATCCTAAGAACATCAACGCGAATCTCAAGAACGCCAACGCTAGATGGAAAGTATACTCCTGGATACCAAGGCCCAACTATCAGAGGAACTGAAGCAAGCTCGAGAGTAAATCGATGCTTTGGTACGCAACCAAAGCGTCGTAGCTATATCCCAACCAAGCCTAAGGGCATTATACGCCGACGTTGCCCGTATACCGCCGGCGAGCCAACAAAGCGGGATACGCACCCTCTCCGCTTCGAACACGATAATATCAACCTTCACGGCCACTCTATTCTATATAGTTGATACATTCAGAGTGTAACGGGCTGAGCTCGTTGACGGCCTCGGAGACTCTCGGCCATGGAGACCCTCAACGCCATGACCTATCAGCGCCTGGGTCCATCAGCGCTATGATCTGTCAGTGCCCATACGACCTCCATCACCATTACGCATCCCCTGATGCAGACGGCATGCTATGGCACGCACTCTCCCTCTGGTCATAAGAACAAGGTCACCTCATGGGAACTGTTGCTTTCCTTTCTCTTCTTTTCTTCAAGTTTAGTGTACTCGTTAGTCACCAGCTAGTTGCAATACACTTGTTGGGACCGTTACATTACACTAAACTTCCTTTCCTTGAAATCCATCGCGAGGAGAGTATTTGGCGTCCTTTGTCCAGACGGAGGATAGCATCGGTTCTGCCCTCGTTACCATCGTCAAGGTGACAGGGCCATCTTTGGATCCGCAAAAGTGCTGGTCACCGAGCCAGCTGAGCGAAGAGCGAACTTCCCCCGAGAGGTTGCTATCGAATCCCACATTCCCGACCGTTACACCACGAAGGCAGCGATCTCGAGCCTAAGGGAGCCGAGTAGCCAGGTACGACTGGGACACTAGGACCGCAAGATACCGGCAACCGAGACCAGTTGAACGAAGCACGTTGCCAGACAAAGGGTGACGTTGACACGCGAGCCCGTCCCTCTGACCAGAAGGTGATCACGAATACAGGAGCGTTTGGAAGTTGTCCGCCATGGACACCGATATGGGAGCTGGCCCTCAGACTGAGGCGCAGCAGCTGCACCAGATGATGGCTCGAATGATGGGCCAGATCGACGACATTCAGGCTAAGCAGGCCGAAGAGAGAGAGACGACTCGCCAGCGGATCGAAACTCTTCAGGGAAATCTCGCCTCCCTGCAGAACAACAACACCAGGCCTACCCCAACCTCGACCTCATCGACCCAAGCTACGGCTAGAGGACTCAAGGGGGGGGGGGGGGGGGGGGGGGGGGGGGGGGGGGGGGGGGGGGGGGGGGGGGGGGGGGGGGGGGGGGGGGGGGGGGGGGGGGGGGGGGGGGGGGGGGGGGGGGGGGGGGGGGGGGGGGGGGGG
>JAPDFF010000094.1:0-78841 GCA_027569505.1 Chloridium humicola | reverse complement strand
AATTCCATAGTTACAGAGAATTTTAATCCAGTTTGGTAGTTCTAAGGAGCTTGGGTTTTCAGGGTTATATGTGGATTTTGAGGTGGTGCACTCGCTTGTCTGGTGCACTCGCTTATCATGCACGTTAAAGCATCGAGTTCGAGAAGATCAACCTACTAGGACGGTTCAAAGAAAACGAAGAAGATTACCAAGTTATTCAAAACAATTATATGGGCAGTTCCACCGAACTGCTCTGTTTTCTTTCGTCATGAATCGCAATGCAAACATATTGGTGATTCAAAGAGGTTACCCTTTTAGAAATGCTACAGAGAGATGTTGGAGTACATGTGTAAGCCCTTGTAAAGCTCCCTTAAAGGCCAGCCTCCGTCTTTTCGATGCTCCCCAAGAAAAACTCCTTTGCCTTCTCCCAAGCCCCTTCGGGCAGCTTTCCCTTTATTGGAAGGCGGCCGCCCTCGAGGGTGCCAAAGCCCGTCAGCCGGTAGACAGCTTCCTTGATGCCTAGTACGCCGTACCGTATGACAAATTCCTCGCCCTGGCTAACAGCAAACTGCAACCGTTGAATCTCGGCTTGCGTCTCGGGGGTCTGGTTTGTTTGCTCGATAAGGGCCATCAACCGAACCACTGTCTTGGGGTAGAAGGCCGCCATGCCGTCGATGACTCCAGCAGCGCCAAATCTAACAATCGGGCCGAGCTGATTACCAAACCCGCTGTAGACTTGGAACTTGGAGTGGTCGATCTTGGGGTCGAGAGAGACTTGTACGTGGTACGAGACGTTGCTATGGGACCTGTTTCTGTTGTCAGCTCAGTCCAACGCCGGATAATTTGGAGAGACGTACATCTTGCACCCCACAATCCGCGGATGCTGAGCCAGCGCCCTGTACGTCTCCGGTAACACCTGCACACCGTTCGTAACGCCCGGGTAGTTGTACACCAAGATTGGAATCTGACTGCGGTCGGCAACAACAGTGTACCACTCCACGATCCCCTCCTGCGACACGGCCGGGCCAAAGTACCCCGGCGTGAGTACCAGCCCCCACTGCGCGCCAGCCTTTGCGTAATCCTCCAGCCAGTCCAGCGTCTCGTCAATTCCGTTTGTGAGCACGCCGGCCATGATGGGGTAATTCTCGAAGCCGCCTTTTGTCAAGCCTTCTCGGACTGAGGAGACAAGGTTGCTGCGCTCGGCGCGAGTTAGGTGGACGGCTTCGCCTGTCGAGCCGAGAAGCACGAGGCCGGTGACCCCCGACTTGGCGAGGAAGAGGCTGTGGTTGATTTGGGCTTCGATATCGACGGGTGGTTGGAAGGAGCCCTTTGGGATGGAGGAGGATGGGCGGAAGAAGGTGGGAGAGGGGACGTAGACGCCTCGGGGAGGGATGGGTGTTGAGGGAGACATCTTGATGGTGTTTAGGTTCTGGTCGGCTTCAAACTGGGCGAGTAAACGGGGTCGAGGACTCGAGGTGCGGTTGGAGGGTAAGGTGTGGTGTCTTCGCGGTGAGACAGGAGGTACCGGAGAGGGAAAGAATGAACCGATAAAGTTGAAGAAAAGGTTGCTAGGGGTTCTTGAATCGATTTATATTGACGAAGCAGATCAGGTCTGCCGGTGCAACCCGCGACGATCTCCTATCCCACACGATGCGGGGTGTACTCTCGGTACTACTTTCCCGAAGGATCGATCTCGCATTCTCGCTGCATTTACCACCGAGGAGGGCTCCACTCCGACCCGACTTCGGGAATTGGAGTCCAGGGAGTGGAAACTGGGAAGGACATCAACAACATGAGGGGCTCCCAGACCATGATGTCTGGCAGCCGAGTTGACTCCGGCATCAAGAGCACAAGGAAGCCGAAAATATTCCATTTCAAAAATTCAGACCACCGTCAACATATACGATTCCGGGCATTAACCACCCTCCGACACACGTAACATGTTCAGTTCAGAATCGTCCCCAAAAGCCCCAACATTCTGGAAACCCCCTCCCCCTCAACCCCTCCCCTCAACCTCCTCCCTCGCCATCGCCATCCCCAACAACCTCCTCCTCGTCCACTCCCAGCAACTAACCTCCTCATACCTCTTCTCCTCCCCCTCCTCCAAACACGTATCCAACACCCCGCAGCTCTCATCCAGATTAAACCCAAAGAAAAACGCCATGCTCACCCTCTCGCCCCCGCTCCAGTTCCGCACGCGATGCACCGTGCTCAAAAACCTGTCATTCGTAATGCGCTGCATGTAGTCGCCAAAGTTGACGACAAAAGTGCCCGGAATTGGCTTCGCCCGCAGCCACTGCCCGTCGCGCGACAGCACCTCCAGCCCGCCGGCTGTGTCCTGCCAGAGGATGGTGAAGAGCTGGAAGTCGGTGTGGGAGCCGATTGAGACGTTGCCGCCACTTAAGGGGGTCTGTTGATCCGGGGGTGAGGAGAGCGCGGGGTAGTAGTTCAGCGCCATGGCGGCGTCGGGGTGGGTAAATTTGGCATCGAAAGCGTGTTCGTCAAGGTTGAGCGTGAGGGCGAAGGTGCGCAAAAGGGCGCGGCCCAAGGTGAGGATAGATTGCCAGCAGGGGATGACGGAGGTTTGGAAGGACGGAAGAGAGGATGTTGTGGCGCTCCAAGGGAAGCCATCTGGGTCGACACGGAGGTACTCGGCAACCTTGGCTGGAATTGGAGTGCCGGCTGGGATGGATGGGTCGTAATGCGGATCGTAGCGCCAGGAGAAGGACTCGCGGTTGTCGACGCCTTCGTGAGGGTTGATTCGTTGGGTGGAGGGCGCCTTCCAGCCGACCTTGTGCTGGTTGAGTTGCGAGTTCTTGGTGTTTGCCGGATCTTTGAGTGAAGATGGTTGGCGGAAAAACTCTAGACAGGCTTGGTGGGCTTTGTTGGTAACATCCGCGGTGATTCCATGGTTGCGAATGTAAAAGAAGCCATTATTCATGGCCGCCTGGCGTATTTGTTTTGCCACCGCTTTACGTTCCGGCAAACTCGCGCTAAGGATGCCAGAAACATCAATGATGGGCACTTCTGATGGGTCTGCATCTCGCAGTGACGTGTTGAGAATGGTTCGGACGACTGTTCCGTTGTCCGATGACAAGCGAAGCTCGGTTGTTGCGGAGGGGATGATAACTGAGGTCTCCGAAGCCATGATTTTGGTTTCTCTACGGCTGTGGATAACGGGCCGAGAACGAGGCCTTCTTGAGATTTTCAAAACGACCGAAGGTCGTATTTGAACATGCTGCAGCCCCAAGCTGGAGCTAATGTCGCAGTGACCTGCTTATCTCTGCAACCCAATCGACGGAGAGCGACAATCGCAATCAAGGAGTTTTAGCTAATTTCTTGATGTCGGGCGCTTCCGAGATGCTGTCGGCGGCTTCCACCGACAGATGTATCTTGTGTCAACCGAGAGACGTTCCTGGTGGTGTTGCCATTGATAATATACGGAACAAGTCAACAGAAGGCGTGTACACTACAATCCAAAACTTCAGTAATCACGGAGTAAGTGACGAGAAAATTATCGATGGTGAACAGTGCCGACCAACCTTTTTACCCTTTTCTTTTCCTTTTTTTTTTTCTCCTTCGTCTCTTCTTTCGCTTTGCATTTTTATTTCTTCGCCTCCCCTTCCCGTTTTCTCTTTCTTCTTTTCCCTTTCATTTCCCTCTGATTCATTGGGAGTAAGAGACAAATTGAAGAATCGGTTAACTAGTTAAATACTACGTTAATGCTTAATAAAAAGACTTGAGCCGTATCCTCAATTGTTCTTTCTGTCCATAACTCTCAACAGACCTGCCAGTTAAGTTTGTGTCGTAGTTACCAACTATCCAACACTCTTGGGGGACTTGATTACAATTATTGAATTGCTCAAAGAGAACAAGTCCAACTCTGTCTTCACGAAATTGGCTGATTCCAGGGACTCGGGTTGTCGCTGACGTTCTCCACCCTCCAGAGTGGCTGGGGTTTCTTATCTTTCAAGTGACTCACCATGCTCGGCTGAATCCAAACCGGATATGCTGCATCTTACTGTGCTAATTTGTGTCCCTCCCTCCAAATAACTTAACCACCCATCTCGCTTACTCAACATCAATCCACAATGGCGACAACCACTGCTCTCTTCGTCATCGACATCCAGAAGGACCTCGCTGAATGTCCAGAGACACAGATCCCCCACACCGCCCGAATCCTCGAGGCAGGAAACAAGATCCTTTCCACAGCTCGGACAATTCTTGACGTCCAGCGAGGCAAGACCGAAACTCCGCCAGCCATCATTGTGTTTGTGCAACACGAGGAGCAGCCCGAAAAGGGGCCTCTCGTCCGAGGAAGCGACCCATGGAAGCTTGTCTTTGAGCCCCGCGCCGGGGTAGAGGAGGAGCGTCTGGTTGCCAAGTCGACTCGTAAGAAGTCACTGCTTCTTCCTGTATGGCCTGTTCGATGTTGATTTGATCAAAGGCGACACGTTCGAATCCAACCCCAACCTTGCTTCCGAGCTCAAGGAGATGGGGATTCGGGAGATCATTGCGTTCGGCATCCAGAGCGAGTGCTGTGTCGAATCAACCTGCAGCGGCGCCCTTGCTGCTGGGTTTGAGGTCACTCTGCTCTCTGGGGCGCATTCGACGTACGATGCTGGGGACAAGACGGCGATCGATATTGAGGACGAGGTGGAGAGGCGGTTGCGGGAGAAGGGGGCAAAGACTTTTCCGTGGGAAGAGGCAGTGGCCGTCTGGGAGCGGGAGGGACGGTTGTCGTGTTGGTAATACGAATAATCGGCACGACAGTTGTGGGGAGCAAGGATGTTTCTTTTTGTGTTCGCCTGCTTGCAGAAGCAACACTGACACCAAGCAACCCCGGCCGCTGCACCAACAGGCCCGGCGTTTGCAGCAGCAACCCCAGCCCCTGGTTCGGAGTAGGCAGAAATTGTTTTGGTGATGTCTTGGCCCTGAATTCATGCAGAAAGGCTGAAAAACGCTGTCTTCCCCGCGTCCCCAGCCTTCGAGGACACAACGTCTGAGCCCGAATCCTCGAGCGCTTCAATCGGTGCTGTTGATCAACATCATTCAGTATTGACAGCGCAAATTCTTTCTCAACGAGAGACTAGACATGCCCGCTCCAATCTCGCGGATGCCGGCGCATCTCATGGCCATGGTTCTGTCGCACCTCGACGAGCTCCGATGGCTGGGGTCTGCCATGCTCAGCCACCCCTCTTTTCACTTCGCATTTAAGGAGACACCGCAGACAATTATGTGGAAGGTTCTCAGCAATCAGATCCCGCCCGAGACGTTTCGGTTCGCCATCGCCCTTGCCAGGACCAGCTTTGGTTGTCCCGATATACTCGGGCTTTCGGACCCAAACCCAGCGCCCTATGCCGTCATGAAGCAAGTGGCTTCCAAGCTGAGCAACAATCATCGTCTCATTGAAGAGTTTGCGGAAGGGCTTGTCCAGGACATCCTGCCCTACGCCGAAACGCATCTCGCCCTCCTGCGGACTAAGGATGACTCCCACACCTTGATCTCGGACTGGGAGAGATACCGAATTTATCGGGCATTCTACCTTCTTGAGATGTACTCTACTGTCCTTTGGAATAACGAACGCCTGACCGGCAGGTCGGAAACTGGTTCTTTGGATATTGGGCTGAGTGGGTGGCAGAGCAGATTGCCTGCGTTTACGACTACCTGGACCGGTATTTTACACCTGGTGTGTTTGCAAGAGACCTGCTCCTCTGACACCCGCCGGTAAAGGATACTGATTTGAGAGCGAGCAATAGCATTTGCCGAAGTCGTTACCTACGACGTTGCGTTGGGTCGCAGGCACATGGTCTGGTTATCACGGTATGGTGTTACCAACGAATCGAAGTACCCTTTTGTAAGTCGACCCTCTCTCAGACCCCGTACATGGCAGACCAGACGGGCTGATCTGTGATATTTCGATTCTTTGCGGACTGGGGTTTCTCCGCCAATTCGTGGAGGCCAGGTGCTACGACGACCGCCTAGCAATGCTCAAGAGGGTCTACAACGACGACAGAACCCCAGGGGGACGGGGACTGGGGTGTAACTATAATACCCTCTTTGAGAACATTGTGGCCAAGAATGACCTGATGCTGACGACGTGGGACTTCCCCTTCCCAGAGCTCCGGCACAAGCACGAGCTCTGCAAGGGGTTCGAAACTGGCCACGCCGCATCGGGCCCCTTTTATTTGTTTGTGGAAGCTCACCGGCTCGCGAGCCAGACATGGAGATGAACCGTGGTTACCATGCGCAGCTTCGGCGGTATGGGTATGTGTTCTGGGACGCGCGAAGACATCCAGTCGACGACGCAGCGTTGCCAGAAGCTTTTGCCGAGTTGCACCAGTTCGGAAGAGAGGATGACATGAGAAGGCACCAGGCTGCGAGGGTTACAAGGGACAGCCAGGAAAAATTGATGAGAATCTACGAGGCAGGCGGTCGAGGGTATTGGAGCAAGGGTGACCTGAGCAGGGTGTGCTGGGTTCCTGCATACGACTGGATGATGTTGGATGTAATGTGGCTTTAATGCATACTGGCTCACGCAGGGCACGGAAGATTGATTGGGCTCGAATTGGTGATGTTCTCTGTGTTCGTTTTTCTTGTCCACTTCCTGGTTCAAGGCTTGTGTGTGTCTTCAGGGCGCTCTTCTCCGCACCTAATTTAGGTGCGCAGGGTAGCTTGCACCTGACGCAGGCGGCCTAAGGCATCTGGCTTACTCATCATTTCCAACAGATGAAGCCCCGAATGAAATATCCATTTCGTTAAGAGCAAGCTTGCAAGGACGTGTGAGTTCGTTCAGCCACCTTGTTGAACGTGGTGCATGAAAAGGGGTTCAGGGGCTGGGAGAAGCAGTTATGTACATTGAAGCCGAGAAGTGCCAGGGTTAGGGTCTGTAGTCAAGGGTGGTCTTTGAAATTGAAAGGAAGCCAAAAATTGGAAAAAACAGAATTTCACCAAACCACAACGCGATGGTTGAAGACAAAACGCCGACTCGCCGGAGCGCGCGTCTTGCTTCGAGACTCATTCTCTCTGAGATTGATATCCCAGATTCCCAACACCGCAATGCCGGCGACCCAGACTGCTCTCATTCCCGAAACGCGGATGCAGTCGCTCTCAACATCAGCATGCCAGAACGCGACCACACCAACCCCGAACCTCGACCATCAAAGCGCCGCAAAACAACACCATCCCAGCCCTCAAAACCCGGGCCCAAACCCAACACCCAACCCCCCCTCACCACTCTCTTCACCCACCCCCCACAACCCCCCCTCCCCATCCCCCTCGCTCCCCTCCGCACCCACCCCCTCCCCTACCACCACCCCCTCCTGCTCACCTCCCCCCCCTCCCGCCACTCCCTCCTAACCTGGTACACCACCGCCTCCACCCTCCGCCCCATGCCCTGGCGCAAACCCTTCGTCCCGCCCACCCACCTCCCCCGCACCGCGCTCTCCAAGCGCGCCTACGAAGTCTGGATCTCAGAGATCATGCTCCAGCAGACACGCGTCGCGACGGTGGTGGGGTATTGGACGAGTTGGATGGAGAAGTGGCCGACGATTGAGGATCTGGCGGAGGCGGAGATGGATGAGGTGTTGGGGATGTGGAAGGGGTTGGGGTATTATTCGAGGGCGAGGAGGGTGTGGGAGGGGGCAAGGGGGGTTTGTAGTGGTGATGGGGATGAGGGGGGGGAGGGGGGGATGTTGCCGGGGAGTGTGGGGGGGTTGATGGGTGTGCCTGGGGTGGGGAGGTATACGGCGGGGGCGATCGCGGCGATTGTTTTTGGGGTGGCGGCGCCGATGGTGGATGGGAATGTGTTGAGGGTGTTGAGCAGGCAGATGGGGGTTTTGGGGGATGTGAAGGGAGATAAGAGGGTGGTGGATTTGTTGTGGGAGGCGGCGGAGAGGTTGGTGCAGGCTGTCGCGGGGGATGGGGAGGATAAGGAGGTGAGTGACAGGCCGGGGAGGTGGGGACAGGCGTTGATGGAGTTGGGGAGTACGTTGTGTACGCCAAAGCCGAATTGTGCGGTGTGTCCGATTACGGAGACATGTCGAGCTTATGCTGAAGGGCAGGCTCTCGCCCAGGGTATGGCGCAGGGTGGTGGGGTGTTGGAGGATATTGAAGACGCGTGTGGATTATGTGAGCCCCTTTGGGAGGCCGAAGAAGAGGTGGACAAGGAAGGGGAAGACGAGACACAGGTGAGCAAGGAGCAGCGACTCTCTCGCTTTTTCGCAACCACCAAGTCCGCCAAAAGGAAACCTTCGAACGCAACGACAGCTCCGGACGCCCGCACTTTGAAGGTGATTATCAGCCACGCCCAGAAATTCCCCTTGAAGAAACCCAAGAAGCAAGTTCGCCAGGAACAGACTCTCGTCTGTGCCATCCGCCGCTCCTCCGACGGACAGTACCTGATCCACCGCCGGCCAGACAAGGGGCTTCTGGCGGGGTTGTGGGAACTCCCAAGTCAGTCTTTGCTGGCGTCTGATGAGAGCACGACCAAAAGCCGAAAGTCCATGGCCAGGGCCTATGTTGACGGACTCTTGACACCGGAGCGCAGAGAGGGTGCTGCTCCAGTTCCTGGCCTCAAGCATGTCGGGGAGATTGGAACCGTGCCGTGGCAGTTTTCCCACTTCAAGCTGATCATGCACGTCCACCTGTTTGAGCTGGATGATGTCGCCTCCCTTTCCAAGACAGACACTCGGAAACGATGGGCGTCGGCAGAGGACATCGATAGGGAGTCTGTGGGGACGGGCATGAAGAAGTGTTGGACACTTGTTAAGGACAGGTAGAAGAAGAAACGAGATAGCTAAGATACCCCGGCGTTAAGCTGAAATGGAAAGACGATAAGTTGAAAAGGGAAGGAAGAAATAAAGGAAATGAGGGTGACAGGGAAGGAAGAGGAAGAAGAAGAGGAAGAAGAAGAGGAAGAAGAAGAGGAGGGAAAGAGAGAGCGAAAGAAGGCATAAAAAACAATAGGAGGACAACTGGAAGAAGAAGTGGGCGCTGACGAGTAAGAAGGGAAAGAGAAACAAGAGGTTCACTTACCATACCCGCAAGTGGTGGTGTGTTGAGAGTAGTCGCCCGAATTTGTGTCTCATGTGAAGGCATCGATCTCGTTGATCTCGAAGTTCGGTATAGAGCAACCAGCCATGTCCAAACAATGATGATGCCAGTGGGGTCAGCTTCTGGCTTCCGACCACGTCCAAAGTGAGGATGAGCCCCTGGTTGTCAAGTCCCTTGTTAATTCTATGATACAAGCAAAATACACAGGCCTGCTTTCTGCCAAACGGCCCAAGATCACCGGACAAACTCATTCAGGCCCTTGGCGTCCTCAAAGCTAACCTTGCCGTCCTTGCCCACACTGGCAACATGAATCGCGACCGGCTCCTCGATGATCTTCTCCGGCGCGGGCAGCTTCGGCTTCGTCGCCAACTCCACGGCCTTCGGGACCACACCCGCCTCGGCATCCGCAATTTCATTCACGTCCTCCCGGCTGAGCACATCCCGCACCCTCACACCCCTTGTCGACATCAGCACCGTCATGGGGCCCTTGAACTGCAGAAACAGCCTATCCCCCCAGATCGTCCTCCTTGTCGCCGTCCGCAGCCCATACAAGAACCTCGCAATCCCCTTGTACGTCTCAGTCCCACGCATCGCATTCCAGAACCTCGCCAGCCTATCCGGCACCGCCTTGCCAGCCACCTTGGTAATCGACGCCGGAACAGCCGGCACCTGGAAGCTAAACGGGGTACTCCTAAACCTAAACGGCAGCGGCGGGTTCCTCGTCACAGGGTACGCGACCACATGCGAAGGATGGAGCACGATCTCCTCCCCCTCGCCGAGCGCGAGCTCGTAGATCTGGCCTGGGGACGCCAGCGCGGCCAGGCCGCGGCCGGTGAGGTGTGTGTTGCCCCAGTGGGCCATGGCGAGGCCCTGCTGGATGCGCGGGGTGGGGGACAGGGTGTGTCCCGTCCAGGCGAGCAGCGCGTTGCGCTGGGCGACCATCCAGTCGGTGGTACCGTCGAGGTGGAGGACAGAGAACGAGGTGTTGGGGGACTTGGTGGCGATCAGGGCGGTGATGGGGGTGGTGGAGGTGATCCGCTGGTAGAGGAAGGGGATGCCGAGGAAGGCTCGTCGGAGGGGGGAGAGGAGGGAGAGGGTGGATTGCGCCTGGGGGTGTTAGTAGGTTAATTGGGGGGTTGGCGAGGGGGGAAGGGCGTACATTTTCGACCTTGCCGGCGACGGAGACCAGAGTTCCCCGTCGTGTGTAGAGGCGTTGGGAAGCCGAGAGGGTGACGGAGAGCATGGAGTAGGGGGTGCCGAGGACCTCGAAGCGGGCATCTTAAAGCTGTCAGCGTCCGTTAACCCCTTCCTAAGTTGACCAATGCCTACCAGCAGAATCCCTCTGCGACCCCGGGTATGCGCCAAAGGCGTCGGCGGGCGGTCTCGAGTCGGTGGTGGGGGATGCGCTAATGTGGATGGCGCGGCATTGCCAGCACACAAAGCCCGGGCGTGCTGTTGACCGAGTGAGGGCCGTGGGCCGCAATGCCCTGACCAAGGGCGCCTGCCGTCTCATGGTTGCGCAGCCACGAGCGACGTGGAAGAGTCAATGGCGCGGGGAGGTTGAAGCTTGGTGTCGGCCAAAAATGCAAGTCCCGCGAAATTCCATGTTTCTGGGCCGAAGCCTTGGCAGCCTACCTACCTTTCTGGGGACGCACGGGCCATTCCAGGCTGGAGCTGGGATGAGCTGTGGAGCGGTTGCCTGGGCGACCAATTCGAGCTTCCACCAAAAGGAAACCTGGAGATTGCAGGGATCGAGCTCCAGCTTTTGCTGAACGCTGTGGGAAATGAACGGGACTTGATCCTTCGAGACTCAGATCCGTTGCAACGCGACACCGCGCCCTCAATTGGCTTCACCGCGTCTTCCGCCATCCCTTACTCCCTCCCCCTCCCTCCACGCCGCCCACCGTCTATGCCCCTGACGCGCCATGTCGGTTCGAGTCGTCGCCAGAATCCGTCCTCTGCTTGAAAAAGAGCTCGACAAGGATGTCATTGTGCGCGCCGACCGCGTCGACGAGGCGAAACCCTTGACCGTCGTCAAGATCCCGAGCCCCAAGAACGAGAATGAGGAATTCTCGTTCGCCTTCAACAGCGTCTACGACCGGGCCACCACCCAGGAGGAGCTGTTTACAGCTGAGGGTACGTTCTTGACTTCTTGACCGTGACGCGACGCGTCTGGATGCTGACCTGAGCAGTGGCTCCGCACGTGAAGGCGCTCTTCCAAGGCTTGGATGTGACAATCTTTGCCTATGGTGTCACGGGCACGGGCAAGACGCACACGATGCGCGGCGGGCTGAGGCTGGCGGAGCGCGGCGTGATCCCGCGGTTGCTGAGCAACGTGTTCCGGCGGGGGAAGAAGATGATGAAGGACACCAACGGAGCCACAACGGTCGAAGTCGCCCTGTCATACTACGAGATCTACAACGACAAGGTGTACGACCTTCTCGAACCGCCCGAGAAGCGCACCGCGACAGGATTGTCTCTACGCGAGAAGGACGGAAAAACGTATGTGATCAACCTGTCGGAGCGCTCATGCGAGGACCTCAAGGACTTCGAGAAGCTGTACATCGAGGCGAACAACAACCGGGTCACGGCGGCCACGAAGCTCAACGCCCACAGCAGCAGAAGTCACGCCATCTTGCGGGTCAAGGTGACGCAGACGACGGACGGCATGGTCAAGGAAAGCACGGCCTCAGCCATCGACCTTGCCGGGTCGGAAGACAACCGGCGGACGGACAACGGCAAGGAGCGGCTGGTCGAGTCGGCGGCCATCAACAAGAGCCTGTTTGTGCTAAGCCAGTGCATCGACGCCATCTCGCGCGGTGACAAGCGCATCCCGTATCGGGAGTCCAAGATGACGCGCATCCTGTCGCTCGGCCAGAACAACGGCATCACCATCATGATCCTCAATCTCGCCCCGATCCGCAGCTACCACCTTGACACGATCAGCAGCCTGAACGTCAGTTCGCGCGCAAAGCGCATCGAGGTGCGCGAGATTGAGAACGAGGTCGTGTTCAAACAGCCCCCGCGTACCACTTCGGCGTTTCTTGGGGGCTCTAATATCCAGCGGCAGCCTCTGCGGCCGCTTAATAATGCTCATAATGTTCACACCGGTGTGCTGGCGGCTAAGGCGGCGGAGAAAGCTGAAAAGCCGGACAGGCCCGTCAAGTTGTTCAGCGTGTACACCGACAAGAAGCCGGCCGTGGCAACGCGTCTCATCGCGCCGGTGGCTAACACGTCGCAGCCACGACAGCCGCTGATGGCCAAGCGGACGTCTGAAGTGGCCGAGGCATTGGCGGCGCGCCCGTCGAAGCTTGCTCGACCGACGCAGATCTCCCTCCTTCGCCCGCCACAGACTACCACCACCTCCACGACGATCTCCATCTCCGCCGAGCAAATCGAAGCCATGGTCGAAAAGAAAGTCGCCGAGATCCTCGCCTCCCGCGCCGCCGCCCAAGCCGCCTCCGCACCCCAAGCCCAACCAACCCCAGACCCCACCCCCACCACCACCCAACCCGAAATCAGCGACGAAGTAAAACGCCGCCTCGAAGCCCTCGAGCGCCGCATCGACAACGACGACAGCAACACCCCCCGCGCCGAAGGCCTCCGCCTCCTCCTCCAGGCTCGCCAAGCGAAAGAATCCGGCGACGAGGAAGCCGCCCTGCGGTTCTACGAGACAGCCCTCCCTTTCTTCCCCGGACAGGCGAAGCTGCTGGGAAAGATTGAGCGGCTACGCGCGAAGCTGGGGATGCTGCCCTCGCCGGTCAAGGCGGAGCAGCGGAAAGCGCGCAGGGAGCGCAGGGCGAGGATGGAGGAGGAGGAGGATGCAGATTATCAGGAGGGGACGGAGGCGGATGTGGAGGATGATGGGGATGGGTTGGGGGAGGTGTATAGGTCTCCGAGGCGGGGGAAGGCGGGGAGGAAGAAGGGTGGGGCTAGTGGGCGGGTGCAGATGCAGTTGTGTCTTGAGACGGATGATGATGCGCCGGGGTCGCCGAGGACGAAGCAGCTGCTGGCGATTGTTAACTCGAGGAATTTGGGGCTGATCAAGAGTTTGCATGGGTTTGGGGCGAAGAAGGCGCAAGATTTGGTGGATCATCTTGCTCTTAAGGGGGGTGAGGAGGAGGACAGTGGGAGGGTCGAGAGTTTGGCGCAGTTGAGGATGTTGCCGGGGATGGGAGGGCGGACGGTGGAGAGGGCTTATGAGGGCTTGGTTGTTTAATGGGGGGTGTGTCTGTTTGGGTTCGTTGCTTGCTTGCTTGCTTGCATCTTGGTCGAGTCATCAGCCGGCTTTGCATTGCTTGGAGTTGTGGGATGGCGTTGTCTGTTTGGCATTTGTTTGGGTGTTGGCTTAGACCTGGGTATTCCTCTGTTGGCATGCATTTGCATAAGTCTGCTGTTGGATGGTCAGTTGGGGTACATAGAGGAGTTGAGAGAGGGTTATCGTGTTCGTTGTGGTCCCCATCTTCAAGTGGTGTCTGCTGCGTCTTCCCCTGTGTCTTCCCCTGAGACGTTCCCTCACCAGCCCCTGCCAAGCCACAACACTGTGAAGGGTGGGGCAGCGCCTGGATTCCGCATTGCATCATCGCAGCCCCACAGCACAGCATGCACTGCCGGAGCCAAGCATCGCAACATGGAGATTGGAGCTTTCTTCGGCGCTCGTTCTTGCGCGGAGGCCGACGAAGCCCGGAACCACGCACAAATAACTCAACCGCTGGGCCATAACCCCCGCGACGGCGTACTATGACTCCTTGAACGGAGAGATTGTTCCTTTTCTTATTTTCTAGGGCCAATCCGTGCCGTAACCCCACACCGACGCGCTCTGCATCCCGCACAAATCGCGCGCATCTCCCTCCATTGCGCTCCCTGCCGTTCCCAGCCTCGACCTCTGAAGGACTACAACACCGAGCCCTTCGCCTCCCCCAGAAGATGTCGCCTTCCCTTCCTTCACAATGGCTTCACATCCACGACTCATGATGGCGACAAGCTTACACCGGGCCAGAGTAGCCCCTCTCCTCCGTTCTCGAGGCGCATGCCCTTCCCTATCTCGACAGCCATGGACCCCCCGACTCAGCGCTCTGAAGGCTGCCACGTCTCCCTCCCTACGAGCCGTCTTTCACACAACCACGCCCCGCCACTTTGGCCCGAGGACTACGAACGTCGAGCCGACCCCTCCCGTCACCGGCACCAAGAGCGCGCGCCCGCCGCCGCAGCAAGACCCGCTCGCCATCCTAGACAAGACTGCCCAGCAACAGCGCAAGGCCGACTGGGCCATCATGAAGCAGATGGCTCGGTACTTGTGGCCAAAGGATAGCTGGGGGGATAAGCTGCGCGTGATGCTGGCTGTGGGACTGCTGGTCGGCGGCAAGGTGCTCAATGTTCAGGTGCCTTTCTACTTCCGCGAGATCGTCGACTCGCTGAACATTGACGTCGCGGCGGCTGGTGGCACTGTGGCTACCGTGGCAGGAACCATGATTTTTGCCTACGGCGCCTCAAGGATAGGCGCTGTCGTGTCCCAGGAGCTGCGCAATGCCGTGTTCTCGTCAGTTGCGCAGAAGGCGATCCGCAGGGTGGCCACCAAGACCTTCGGCCACCTCCTGAACCTCGACCTCAGCTTCCACCTGTCCAAGCAAACCGGCGGCTTGACCCGCGCCATTGACCGCGGTACGAAGGGCATCAGCTTCCTGCTGACGAGCATGGTCTTCCACATTGTGCCCACAGCCCTGGAGATCAGCATGGTCTGTGGCATCCTGACATACCAATTCGGTTGGGAGTTTGCGGCCATCACCGCGACCACGATGGCTGCCTACACGGCCTTCACCATCACAACAACGGCCTGGAGGACAAAATTCCGCCGCCAGGCCAACGCGGCCGACAACAAGGCGTCCACTGTCGCCGTCGACTCGCTCATCAACTACGAGGCCGTCAAGTACTTTAACAACGAAAAGTATGAGATCGGCCGCTATGACAAGGCCCTGCAGCAGTACGAAAAAAGCTCTATCAAGGTCGCCACCTCGCTAGCCTTCCTCAACAGCGGCCAGAACATCATCTTTTCCTCCGCCCTCACCGCCATGATGTGGCTCGGCGCCCAGGGCATCGTCGGCGGCACCCTGTCCGTTGGCGACCTGGTCCTGATCAACCAGCTCGTCTTCCAGCTCTCCGTCCCCCTCAACTTCCTTGGCTCCGTCTACCGCGAGCTGCGCCAGTCCCTCCTCGACATGGAGACCCTCTTCAACCTCCAAAAGGTCAACGTCTCCATCACCGAGAAACCCAACGCCCCCGCCCTCATCCTCCCCAAGGGCGGCCAAATCCGCTTCGAAAACGTCTCCTTCGGCTACTACCCTGACCGGCCCATCCTCAACAACCTCTCAGTCACCATCCCCGCCGGCAAGAAAATCGCCGTCGTCGGCCCCTCCGGCTGCGGCAAATCCACCCTCCTCCGCCTGCTCTTCCGCTCCTACGACCCGCAGTCCGGCCGCATCTTCATCGACGACCAGGACATCCGCGACGTCTCCCTCGACTCCCTCCGCCGCTCCATCGGCGTCGTGCCCCAGGACACCCCGCTCTTCAACGACTCGGTCGAGCTCAACATCCGCTACGGCAACCTCGCCGCCCCGCTGGAGCAGGTCCATGACGCTGCCCGCCGCGCGCATATCCATGATAAGATTGAGTCGTGGCCGCACGGGTATGAGACCAAGGTCGGTGAGCGCGGGTTGATGATCTCGGGCGGGGAGAAGCAGCGGTTGGCGGTGTCGAGGTTGATTCTGAAGGATCCGCCGCTGTTGTTCTTTGATGAGGCGACGAGTGCGCTGGATACGCATACGGAGCAGGCGCTGATGGCGAATATTAATGAGGTGTTGAAGGAGAGGAAGAGGACGAGTTTGTTTGTGGCGCATCGGTTGAGGACGATTTATGATGCCGATGTGATTATTGTGCTGAAGGAGGGGAGTGTGGTCGAGATGGGGAGTCATAGGGAGTTGATGGAGAGGAATGGGCTGTATGCAGAGCTATGGATGGCGCAGGAGATGATGATGCATGAGAAGGGGGGGAGGGAGGAGGTGAAGGAGTAGGTCTCGGGTGAGGACTGTCTACCACTCGACCTAAATATACAGGAATTATTGAATACACTGACGGCCCACCCCGGACTCTGTCGTATTTGGAGTTAAACGTGCTTGGAAACCGATGCTCTGTTGGGCTGAGTTCTTACCCCCTTGCTGTGTTTCACAAGCAACCAAGCCACAGCGAGCCCCGGCCAACTGGCGGCAAGCCGCTGCGAGCCATGTCACCCCCCAGCATCTCTTCTGTGAGTCACCCCGCGCATTCTTTGAAGAAGCCAACAGATCCCAGCCAACCCAGCCCTTCATTCCTCTCCCAAACCGACATCATCCACCCAGGACCCCAATTCGACAGCAACTTAGCACGCCCCTCCCCAACAACCAGCGGGTATCACATCATGGCCGACGGTCTCGCCGAACAGGCTGCTAAACTGCAGCTAGATGAAGAGACTTGAGATTGGGTTTCAAAGAACGAGCTGAAGAGACGCATGCAGAAGCGCCCAAAGAAGGCAGCCGCTGCTTCTCGCATCGCCCCTGCGCCATTACCAACACCAAGATTGACGGCCGAGCCAACCTCATCAGCACGGATGACGGCATAGCCATGCTTGGTCCAGTAGCCGGGATCCGGCGTCTCCCATGCCGAATGGGCCGACTTGTGCTCCGGGTTGACCTCGGCAAATTTGGGGGTGAAGCTGAAGCGGATGGTTAGCGTCCGGTTGGCTTGGAGATCCATTGAGACCACTCTTACTCCTTGTAATGAATGTCTTTCCCGTATGGGCCGTACGTCACCAGCACTGGAACGCGAGCATCCGTCTTTGAGCGGTAAACGTTGCAGCGGACGATGTCGCCGGAGCTCAGGTAAATTGTAACATTCTGCTCAAAGATGTACGGGAAGTTAATATAGTCGACTGTGTGCAAGTCATAAAGCAGGTTCGGCATTTTGATAAGACGGGACTCGGGTCGGGTACTTGATGTTTGAGAGTTGAGGCGCAGAGATGCTGAATTTGCACGAATTGAGCGTGTTCGATTTCTCGTTGCCCTGACAGAATAGGTAGGATCAACGAGGGGAAGGAGGTCGGGACAGTCTGTTGGTCATGGATCGGAAGGGGCGGGCCATGTCCCCAGCATCAGACTCGGCAAATTTGGGCGACGGTACTCTGGCTCCCAACTTCCCTCACTGCCCGTGGTAGTTCCCACACTGGCTTTGTTGCCATTGTAAGCCCACCCTTCCTTTGTTGGCTTGGGGTGCTTATTTTCCCACCATCGCCGCCCTCTCTGTGATAGCATTGAATATCACTATCATCTTTTTCTGGTGCTCTTCTTCGCCCTGCCTCCCTAAGACTCACTTCATGCTAAACGCTTGGTCCTCTTCCATGCCCTAGGCCCCTCGCCAGCAGCGACTCCACAGGACATGACCAACGTTCTGAGATCTCGGCTCCGCGCAGGTAGCAGGTTCTCTGGTCATAGTTGAAAGTTAACTGTCAGAAGTGTCGTGGCATCTTTCGAAAGTATCAAGTTGGGATCATCCGATGCTCCGTTTCGTCCCAGGATCTGCTGTCTTTCAGGGTCGACCACCTCGGCTGACTTCACTGACAGTCGGCCGGGCCGAGACAGTGGTTGTTGGTGCCCTCGTAAATCGACTGAGGGGTGGATGATGACGGTTTTGCTGGAGGGTGCAACCGGTGCGGTGGGATGCTTCGGGGACCGATTTCGGGTCTGAGCCCGGCGGTCATGTAAATCATGATCTGGCGCTGTTGTGGAATTTGGAGACGGGTGTCGTTCCGGCTCGGTGTCCTGCATGAACAACCTGGGACATGCTTGTTTCCGGGCAAGGCCATTCAACACCAATCAGCAAACTTTATTTCGACCCACCAATGTGCCCCACCAAGTTTAAGAAAAAAAAAAGAGAAAAAGACAAGAGTTCTGGGCCGGGACATGGCAGGCCTCCAAATTAAACCCATGCACCAGCGAATGTCAACATCAAATCCTGGTTCGCGTCAGTGGTTTAGTGGTAAAATCCATCGTTGCCATCGATGGGCCCCGCGTTCGATTCGCGGCTGACGCATTCAGATGATGAGAACTGAGTTCTCTTCAGTTTTGACTTTCAAGATTGTGTTTTTTTTGTGCTGGGTTCTGGCAGACCAGGCAGGGTTCACCAAAAAGCCGTGGCCATCCGCCCTCTTTGAGATGATGGACAGCGACCAAAAACCCAGCACCGCACCAACGGTCTGGATGCGAAAAAATGAAGAGACTCGGATACCGGGAGTCGAACCCGGGGCTGTTGAGAGAGCAGTCACTCCTGAGAAGTGAGAGTCAACGATGTTACCGCTACACCATACCCGATTGAATCGTGTGTGGTCCCGATTTGTTGGAGACCCCGGCCCGATGGTGGGTACATCATTGGAAGCTCTGGGTCCCGGTGTTGCGCGAGAGTCAGGCGATGGACTCGAAGTGCCTGTCAATTCTAGAACCTGGAAGTTTTCGGGCTGCAAAGAATGCAACCAACAGCGACAGTTTGCATGGTCAAAATGCAGAATCCAGAGGACCGCATGTGCTGGCAGACGTCAGAACTTAAGTGCTGGCATGACGTCACCCGAATCACGGTCCTGGGCCGCATCATCGCATCCGATGACGACCAATGTGACATGGCGCTTGGCATGGCAGGCACAGCGACCCTTGATGATGGCATTGTCACTCACAGCGCCCAATAATGTCGAGGGTTGCAAAGCAGGTTCTGAGAGAACGAGTGCTGTGCGACAGCCCCTTCAAATGCTCGAGACCACTCATGCCAGGTCTAGACTCAGACTTCCTCCTCACCTCTATCCTTGCCTCTCCATCATTCAAGACACCTTATTTCCGGGCTCCTCTGGAGCACTCATTCCAGTCGTGCTGTTAGCCAACTGAGTGTGGCATACAAGACTTAGAAACCATCGCCTCAATCTGGACATCTGAAGACCCGCAACACCGCTGGTGCCCTGAAGTCTGAAGATGCCGCTCCCCTTCCACCGCCGCGAGGCCCGCCGAGAGGGCCCGCGTGAACCAGTTGAGCCAGTCGAACCAGTCTTCACCGATAAGCCACCACACACTGGCGGCACTGGAAAGCGTCTCCAGCGGTTCGTCATC
The DNA here is from genome assembly GCA_027569505.1 of Chloridium humicola. Classification (NCBI taxonomy): domain Eukaryota; kingdom Fungi; phylum Ascomycota; class Sordariomycetes; order Chaetosphaeriales; family Chaetosphaeriaceae; genus Chloridium; species Chloridium humicola. The sequence goes on along the minus strand of JAPDFF010000094.1, from coordinate 59,633 downwards.
CACTGGATCAAGATCTCATGGAAAGATCTCTTGTCCATGGCCATTCTGGGTGCCGCCGCCCTCGGTGTAAGTCACACCCCACGTCTGCCTCTCCCGAACACAACTAACGCCATCGCCAGATCTACGAAGCCCCCTACGCAGCAACACGCAACTTTCCCATCACTTTCGACCAGTCCGGCGACGTGGTCTACCCCCAGTTCGCCTACCCCCATAGGGGCTGGATTATTTCTCCCCAGCTTTCTGGCGTCATCGCCGCCGTCATCCCCTGCATCATCATCGCCCTCGCCCAGATCCGCATCCGCTCCTTCTGGGACTTTAACAATGCGATTCTTGGGCTTCTCTACTCGATCATTCTGGGGTCTCTGTTCCAGGTCATCCTGAAGCAACTTGTAAGCACAAATCTGTCTCAAGCAACACCCCAACACAGAACTAGACCACTAACACCATCCCCAGATCGGCGGATTCCGCCCAACCTTCCTCGACGTCTGCCAGCCCGACATCTCCCTCGCCCAGTCCCACAACACCACCGGCCTCAACGGCGTCGGCTTCCACCAAATCATGTACACCGTCGAAGTCTGCACCAACCCCGACAAAAAAGCCCTCAAAACCCAAATGACGTCCTTCCCTTCAGGCCACTCCACCACCTCCTTCTCCGGCTACACCTTCCTCTTCCTCTGGATGAACGCCAAGCTCAAAGTCTGGACCAACTTCCAGTCCTCCTTCTACTGGCTCGCCCTGCTCCTCGCCCCCGTCCTCGGCGCCACCCTCATGGCCGCCTGCCTCACCATCGACCAGGCCCACAACTGGTACGACATTGTCGGCGGCAGCCTAATTGGCATCACCGTCGCGTTTATGGTTTATCGCGTGTGCTATGCGGCGGTGTGGGATTGGCGGTTTAACCACGTCCCGCTTCGAAAGAACAGGGTGTTTGACTATGCCGCGAGCGCCGCGGGGGTGGCCCCTGAGGTTTTGGCCAAGCCGTTGTGGGTGAGGAAGCTGGGCTGGGGGAGGCGCAGGAGGTTTGGACGCCGTGGTGCGGGTGCGGTGAAGGGCAGGGGTGCGAGTGATGCCAGCAGTGCGACGTACGCGAGGAATGGTGGGTCGAGTATTGAGGCTCCGAGAGGTGTGTCGCCCGCTGCGCAGAGGGTCGTGCCGCCTCAGGGGCAGGCTATGAGATACCCTGATCCAGCGATGTCGAGGGCGAATGGTGGTGGGCATCATTATGGACGGAGCGATAACGTCGTCTAGGCCATGGTCTGTTGTCTGCTACTTTTAATTGTGTTGCTGGGCGTTTCTTTTGTTGTTTTTCTTTCGTAACGAGATACCTCTTGCGTTCCGCAGTCTTCCGTACCAGTAATTTCCTAAGCTAATGTCTGTACGACGTCTATCTGAATACCACATCATGGTTCAATTTCAAAGCATTCTGTCACCTCCAGTGCATACATCAATGGACCGTGTGTTTGCCCAGGGGAATCCAACAACAGACAAGAACCCACGGTTGACACCCGAGACTTGAAAACGGCAGCTCAGCAGCCTGAGATATGGCACCAAAGCGTTTGAAGCCGACATTAAACCTGTTTCGACAGGCTCCGAGATGATCAAAAGAATGGCCAAAAGGTGTTTTCAGTATCTGTAAAAAGAAAGAACTTGTTTCTATGTACCGCTGCTCGGGTTCGCTTCCTTCTTTCCTTCTTTCCTTCTTTCCTTCTTTCCTTCTTTCCTTCTTTCCCCTTTTCAATTCTTCAATTCTTCAATTCTTCAATTCTTCAATTCTTCAATTCTTCAATTCTTCAATTCTTCAATTCTTCAATTCTTCAATTCTTCTTCAAGGAAGCAGGCTCACATATAAAAGGGGCATGCTGTTTTTTCCAGTGCTGTGTTTCGCATCACTGCTGCTTTGGAGTCTTTGTCCTGCAAGCGCAATTCGTCAACTTGGAAAGGAACTTGCTCACGGAACAAAGAAGCCCAACATCAAGAACAAAGGCTCAGTACATTGTATTTGCTGAAGTTCAATTGCAAAACCATCAGAACTAAATGGCTGAAGGGTTGGTTCAGGCCGGAGCAGCAATCACTCACAAATTAATGTACAAGTTTGTTTTAGAGGGAACTCGTTGCTGGCAAAAGCTGGCCATAAGCTACTTCACAGACCACCTCTGGTGCCTAAAGTCGCTGCCCCTTTCATTCACAATGTGAGACATGCCTTCAACAAGACAAAACAAATGCATTCTTCTTGCATCCGCGATGGTCCAGCCAATTGGAAATCTCCCAGAGTACATTTGAGTCCGACAGTTCCAGCTGCATGATAGTGCAAAGAGAGCAACAGTTCAGACAGAGACACAAGCGGAGTCTCCATCTCATGGTTGCCTTGTAACTCACTATATGATGCCTGGTCTTCACCTCCAATCTTCTCTTCAAATCTTCCAACAAGATCCTTCCAGCCACAGATGGGCCTGATTCACTCCCGTCAATCCAGTGACCGCAAACTCTTCTGGCTGGTTCACCCCGGGCCGATAATCGAAATCCGCCGTGGCCATCCTCGTCGCCGTAAACACGCAAAACGCCGATCCCCAACACGCACAACCGAAAAGCGCTCGCCAGAACCCAAGGACTCTAACGCTCGGCCCCCAATCGCCTGCTATTGCCACCACTGCTCTGTCTCCAGGGCCCCAGCTACGACTCATCCTGCACCTGTCGAGACTCCAAACCCTCGTGTCAACGGATCGAGGTACACCCGACCCATCCCCTCGCCCTACCCAACTCCCCAGTACTGACGACCCCTTCCGCCTTCAGCATGCCCAACCCCCCCAGCACCGACTCCCTCACCAAGCAACTCAACACCTGGATCCTCGACGACACACTCCAAACCCGCAAAACCGTGCGCATCGCCGACCCCCCTCATACGGAAATGACCTTCCCGCCGCCCGCTTCCACCCCCAACCCCAACTACAACCCCATCCCAACCACCACCACCGCTGCCGCCGCCACCACCACCACCACCCGCAACCCAAATCCCCCCTTCAACCATCAACCCTCCTGCGTAACAATGGCAATGACCGAGCAAGAGCAAGAGGCCACCGCTCTGCGCATTGCCCTATCCCTCTCCCGCCAGGCAGAGGCCGATCGCCGGGCGTTGTTGGTGCAAAAGAAGATGGAGGAGGAGTTTCGGAAGGCGAGGGAGAGGAAGATTAGACGGGAGCGGGAGTGGCGGAAGGAGTTGTTGGAGAGGGAGAGGGTTGAGAGGAGGGAGAGGGAGCGGAGGGAGAGGGAGCGGAGGGAGAGGGAGAGGGAGCGGGAGAGAGCTGAGGGTGAGAGGGCGGTGAGGGAGAGACGCGGGAGAGAGAAGGAGATGGAGTTGGAGGAGGCTGCTGTTGCGAGGGCGGTTGAGGAGTCGATTTGGACGGAGGCGGCACGGAAGTTGGTGGAAGAGGAGGAGACGAGGATGGCTTTGGACAGGGTGAGGAAGAAGACGGAGGCGAAGAGAGTGCAGGAGGGAAACAGCCTGAAGCAGGGAGGTGGTTGGACCAGCGGGGTGACGAAGATGGCCAGAACTGCCGGAGGTTCTGATGTGCGCGGTGGCAGGCCGTCCCCATGGGGCAGTCAGGCCGGCGATGTGCGAGCTTTCGTAGATGATGGGCCAACACCACCGCCCTATCCGGGTACCATGAGGCCATACTCAACGACCTACGCTGGCGCCAAAGGGCTCTCTGGTTCAAAGCAGTCCAGTTCGGACAGTTCGCCCACAAACCATCCCACTTGCGCCACCTTTTCGGATAATATGGGAGACCTCGATGTTTGGAACCGCAGCATGGATATTGGCCGGCTAGGGGAGACGGAGGCAGCTGTTTGGAGAGATGAGCAGAAGGACGTGTGGCATTGGCAGGAGACGACAACTGAGCGTTGGGAGACGGTTGTTCGCAGAGAGGAGCATGGCCGTGACGGATATCAACGGTACCGCGAGGTTTCCAAGACGTCCTCTACTCGAAATCTATGAGAATTGGTGGGTGGTCGATTCTTTTCTTTTTTTTTCATCGTCAAATAATTTTGGAAAAGTCAAATGTTGGAAGACGTTCAGGGTCATCATTGAGGGTACACCGGGTGTTGTCAGTGTACGCAATTTATGATAGACTGTACAATAAATGTTGTTCGCGGGCCATTAGTCGTTTGTGCCAAAGTACCGCTTGTCCTCTCGTGTTGCTAATCGACTCGTAGCACTAGATTCCTAACCATATACACTTGTTTGCCAAAGGAATCAATGATAACAGAGGAAAAGAAGGAAAACTATCATTAGAAAACAAACAAAACAGCAAACGCACACATTTCTTCCGTCGTCGTACCCCCCAGCTTGACAATCTCCCAAGTCATTCCCTAAAACAGCAAAGCAACTTCCCAACCCCACCACGACGAGCCTCGACAGTGCTATTCCTCGCTCGTCGATGTTTCTCCTTCTCGCTTTCAGCCTGATCTATAGTCCTTTGCTCTCTTGTCTCCACAATCTTCCCCCCTTCATGGAACTACCGGACTCTGGTTCTTGGTCGAAAATGACGCAACTCTACACCTGATGACTTCCTTTGGTTGCTTTGCCAACTGGACCCCCCGTGCTTTGCGACTCTTGCCGGAACTCCCGTGGAGTGTGTTGTGGTGGTTGTTGAAGACTCGCTCTCAGTCCTTCTCGGTTGTGTTTTGCACCTGACTCTGGGCCTATTTTGAGGAATAAGTAAATATCAGAAAGTCCCCTCTCACCGCTGTCCATAAGTTGGCTAAATGTCCATGCGGACCATGTCAAGTGATTGGACTTCAACAAGCCCCAGACAGCGACTATCCAGGCGTCTCTGTATCCTCTTGAGTCTGTATTCGACGTCGGCGTCTTCCAATTGGACTATTTTTGCTAAGAAAAAATAGAGTCTTTGTCGTCTCTCTTAGCGAATTCCAACCCCAAAAGACTCAGGTGCGTGAAGTAGTTAACGGTTCCAGCTTCCACAAGAAGAAGAACTCGCGCGGCCTGTGAACGATAATTGTCGGGAATCCTGTCCCATATGTGTTGGTACAGTCGCTCCAAATCGGTGGGAAGCTCTCGAAATCGAGCCCGCAGGTCGTCAATGCTGTAAAAGTTCGTGAGGCCATTTCCAAACTGAATGCAGGGCTAAGCGCACCCAGAGAAAGACACCGCAAGACATGTCCGCAATTTCGGTTGTGAGGGCTTCGATGGCCTGTCGTTCCTTTGGGGACGTAAGTTGGAGCGTCGGTTGTTGTTGGATCTCGTCATAGACAAGACGGGCGATGTCGGGGGCCGTAAGATCATGAGCCTTCAACCGCGGACAGCCAGAGAAGCTTTGTTCGAACACTGTCCAGGGTCGACTGGAGATGAGCAATTTGACGTTCGCGAAGGCCTTGAATTGTTTGAAGGTGCTCACTAGGAGGCCCATCTCCTCACTGGTTGCATTGTATTCATCCAGACCGTCGATGGCGAGGAATATGTACGTCGTTGGGCATGCTTTGATGAGATCCTTGAGAGCTCGTTGAAGTCCAATCTTGGTTGGTTCAAACCGTTGCTGATCCTCTGGCGACATCGAGAGCGCTTTGAATCATTTGGGGAAGGCCAGTTGAACCATATCCCTGTTCTGATCGAGATTGTGTGCAACAAAGAGCGCAGAACCCCAGCAATAGGCTTCTAAAGATCAGAACCGAGATACTAGAAGTAAAAGCTGGCACACACAAGCGTGTTTTGACCTGCCTACTCTCGAAGAAGATGCCGAGTTGTGTCGTGGTTGATCATGTACTTCATGAGTGTGCTCTTCCCCGACCCGGCCTTTCCAGAAATCCAATAAGGTGTGGTGGAAGGTGCGCGAGAAAATTGACTGAGGTTATCCCATGGTTTTCCAGTTTCCGTGAGGTCACGGTAGACCCATTCGAATGTCGCCTAGTGTGCATCGTGAATCATGTCCTCACAATCATCCATGATGGGAAACCACAGGGAGTACAAGATTGTGTCTTGAAACCTTTCTGACTTCTTCGCTCATCAAGGGAACCTCGGAGGCGGGAGGAGAGCGCTGTGCCTGGATTGCAAGGAGAGCGCCCATGATCTCGTTATGGTTGTCTGTCACAAGACGCTGGTGTTCTGTCTGGTTCGTGATAATAACGTCGCATTGGGCATTGAGCTACCCGAAGCTGGCGAAGAAATCCTCGAGAAGTTTCGTGACATGGCCATCCAGAGTCTTCAGTGCGTCGTCAAATCGTAACCCTTGTTCGTTCAGCTTCGCGGTGATTGAGACCGTCACCAGCAGATGTAGTTGCTGTTGAACATCGGAGAGCTCCTTGGCCAGCCGTTCGGTAGTTCCTTAGGCCCAGATGGCCTTGGATATTCGCAGGGCTGTCTGCAGCTTAGATGGCCAAGACTTTCCTCCCCCTCCACGCACATTTTCAAGAAGTTGAGAGATATTGTCGGCAATTCTTGAGGCATCTCCAACGAGCTTGGCAATCTCTTTCTCCTCTTCCGCTCTCGAGGACCCGGGAGCTGACTCGTCTGAGGGTTGTTTGGGGCTCAGGGCGGCCACCGCAGTCCGTAAAGATGTTGCCAATTGTTCGAGATCGAGGAGACGTTTGCTATTTGGGAGGCCACAGCCACGACCTCTTTTGCAAAAGTGATGACGCCGAAGATGTTGGCAGCGATGCTGAGCGCAGAGATGGGATCCATGGCCCCGCGTGTTGGGACGAGGCCCCGCTGGTGACTGTTGAATCCCAGAACGGCGATATGGGTGGGACGAGAAGAAAGTGGAAGAAAACACAGCTTCCCCTCACGGATGAAAGAGCTCAGCGGCCCAGACACGGGTCGAGGTTCTGTTTCGGCACGACGATAATTGGTGGAGCCCTGGGAACATGTTGCCGCGGTCTGGCTCGGCCCGATCAGTTGCTTTGCAGCTGTCGGTGAGGCAGAAGACAAAGAAGATGACGAGCTCATGGATGACCCAGTACAAGTAGATGAGGAAGAACTGTCAAGCAACGGACAAGCAAATAAAAAATGGCTATGCGTTTGACTTCAAGGAGATCACGACCAGACTTACCTCAATAGCAAACGGAGTCCAAACAGACCTCCAGCGCTCCGCGGTCTGAGAACACCGGCTGAGAATGGTGTATTTGGTGTAGAAACTGGTGGGTTTGCGTCAGGAAGAGAAAGAGGATCAGAGGGCGTTGCGCCAACGACAATAAATACAGGCATCCTCAGTGGTGGTCGCTCCTGCATCTAACACGTCCGGCTCCCGGAGCGCTTCCGGAGCAAAGTGGAGCCGTGTCCGGGTCCCGGCCCGGTCGACGTGTTCTGCAAGACTCTCTTGCTGGATTGAGGATTGGGAGCTTCATGTAAGTGATTATATCATCCCAGGTGCCATCTTCATGGAAAACCTTGCCCCTTTCCACCTACATTTACCCCTGACTCATGGTGAGACCCCTTACTAGTGGTCTTGAGCGCGGCGTGTCCAGTGCCCCAACAGACCAAAAGCGAATTCTCCCTAGGAAGACGCTGCCGTTCTGCCACATCCGACATCAACACCCAGCACCTCACCTACAGATTGGGGGGTTGCAAAGAACAACACCGTTACACACCTCATCCCGAGCCTCACCCTCGCCTGTTCACTCCCCGCTTTACCTCCTCCACACCCCGCCACTCGGAAGATCTCCGCTCCCCCCCAGCTCGATCCCGGTTTGTTTCAGTGGTGGATATTGTTAAATGACATGAAACACCGTCAAGGACAAGCAATACTCCCAGGATGAAGCCTCGATAACGGACATCTCATCCATGCAACATCCGTTTCAAGCATTACGTCAACGCCCGAAACAAACCCCCGAGTCAGGCACCACCCGGGGAAGCCCCCGTGATTCCTGTAGAGTCAGATATGGCACAGACGTTCGTCATTAACAGTATGTACATGAAACGCAGAGCGTGCACCTTCGCCATCAGGCGTCCGTCTGCCCAATGCCGGCCAGCTAGCCAACCAGCCACAACAGCCAGCCAGCCAGCCCTTCCAAGCCTTCATGGAAATTACAACAACACCACCAACAACAACAAGCAAGCAAGCGGCACTTCTTTGGCCGCCCATCCATGGCATCATCCCCCCCATCCATCCATCGATGCCGCAGTGTGTCGCCAGAACACCGTCCCGTCCAAGAATAATTCCCCAATCCGAGCGCCCCGGTCCGTCCCCCCGTCAGTCATGGAATACAAAACCCCCTAGCCCCAAAACAAGCGTTGTAGATGAGCGTGTGTATGAGCATGTGTGTATGTGAGCGTGTGTATGTGCAAGAGATTGATCCAAGCGTGGCTCAGTTCGTGTTGTGTTGATCCGGGGGGGGGGGGGGGGGGACCTTGATGTGTATCGTAAATGCTCCGTGTAAATGCCGAGTCCAGCCCAAGAGCAAGGAAGGAACTTTTTCGTTCGTCGTTCGTGAAAGAATTGGTGTGGAAAGAGGGATGGGTTGGTGATCAGCGGTGGGCGGTTTCAGGGGTTGGGTTTTTGGTGTCTCGGTTGAGTGGGACAGCCGAGGCGATGGCACCGTGACACGAGCCAAGCGGAAATTCTAGGGGAAATATCCGTTGTGTCCCAACGCGGGACTGTAAACCGAGTCGCTGACCCACCTATTCGGCTGATTGTTGTGTCGAGAGGGGAGGAGAGCAAACGCCGTTCGCGGGATTATCCAAGACCAATCCAGTGTATCCCTTCTATTCGAGTCCCTTACTCAATACCTCTCGTTCTGAAAGCTGGAGCGTTCCCTGACAGTCGGCATGCCGCCCATATCCTGCTTCACGCTCGACCCGAACCCAGGCATCGACGACCACCTGTTGAGCTTCTTGCGCGGGACTTGCTCGCCGCCGCGGTCGAGTGTGGGCTGGGCGGGAGTGACCTTTCGCACGCTTGCGCTGCGGCTTGTGCTTGACGAGGAACCGGTGGTGTTCGGGGTCTGTTGGATGTATTCGCCGTCGACGTAGACGGCGTTGGAGACGAAGGTGGAGCGGCGGTTGCGGTGGCGGGTGTAGCGCTGCTCGAGGCGGAAAAGCTCGATCTTGGCCTGAATGCGGTCGATGATGTTGAGTCCCATGGTGGGCGGTTGTGTGTGTTGTGTTGGGTGTGGGTGTTGTGTTGGGGGTGGGAGAGAAGCGCGTCAGGGCTCTTAATGTTCGCCGGCAGTGTTGGGTTGTCTCAAAGACGGAGAGGTCGGGGCGGTGTCTTGAACTGGAATGGAGTCGGATTCTTCGATTTTACAGCGTCGGCGTTTGTGTCTTGGTCGAATTTCTGGTGTCTCGAAGGTTTGGAGGAAGCTCGGGGTGATCGGCAGGTGTCTCGAAAGAAATTTGCTTGTTTGGTCGGATCGTGGGTGTTATCAAAACTGGTGGTCGGCGTTGAGCCAAATTGCGAGTTGCGGAAGGATTGGACGAAGAGAAAAGCAAGGAGCGACAGACGGTGGGTTTCAGGCCGTTATACAAGTACGGGATATCCGACAAGACGATGGGGGGTTGGGTTGAGGTTGGGGAAAAGAGGCGAGGGAACAAACTGCTCTTGCGGAAAGGAAAGGCAAGAACCGACGAGGCGAGCACCTGAGCCCCCACAAGCAATCTCTCCAATCCGGGAAGGCGACAGGTGACCGGGGCCAGGGTGGGAGGCGGGATGGATCTGCCCAGGGTCTTGGATTGGCTGGCCCCCCTGAAATTGCAGATAAGCCCCACCCAACTCGAGGTGGATTCGAGGCTAGAGCTGCACCAAAGCTGCGCTAAAGCTGCACGATGCGACGATGCTCCCACGAACGACAAAATCGGGCAGTTGGCCCGCCCGCGCCCCTGCAGCGAACACGCGAAGAGAGGCGGGGAAAGGGGAGAGCATTCGCTTCCCTTGGGCCTTCGGGAACTTTTTCCCACGTTGTGTCGAAGGAGTGAGGGGTTTCGCCTCTCGCTTCCGCTGTCCCAAGCTTCTCATGTGCCCAGATTCGGCAAGAGCAATGAGCAAGCCCGCCCACGCCACTCCCCCACATGGCAAGCCGCCTGGAATTTCCTCTCAGATCCTCTGTTCCGCATCGCAGAACCTCGCAAACACTCGGCCCACTCGAGGTCCTGGAATGCCCAACAATTTGAGCCTGAATTCCAGCATTCGACGCCACAATTGGGAGATCGTGATCTTCGTCAACAAATGGATCGCTGATGATTGACGGCCAAAGCTTCGGAACACGGCACGACCGACCGAGACCCTCATCCTTGCTCCCACGTGCCAATGTTGCTCCCGCTTGATTCTGAGAATTGGGGGTCAAAACTCAAAAAGTTGAGAGCATGAAAGGAGTCGGAACGTTGAAGGTTCCGTTTGCCTCGTCGCGCCTTTCCATCTCCCAGGGAAAACACGAGCAGATCCTGCGAAGTTACCACGGAAAGAACCGTTCGGCATCGTAGCATCCGACCAAGCGAGACGGGTGGCATGATGGCTGTCGCCCTCCCAGCTTCCACAGTTCACTGAGCAAATATTTAAGGTTTGAAGCTCAGTCCAAGACCCGTCCAGGGGCCGCTCAGGACACTCTCCCCTCTCCACCTCCACCACTCGGCCCCTGCCATCAGCCGTGTCTTCAGTCGCATCTGCCTCGCTCATCGACGCCCTCCCTACTAGAAAAAGTCCCGGGCCAACGACTCTACTCGCCGGCCATACTTTTACTGCAGATGACGGCGCGATGGTGAAGTTCAAGTCTCGATGAGTCAGAGGCGCCAACTTCTACTCCCACTCCTCTGAGAAATTACCTGTGATGTGGTGATGTCCATGCAACTGGGGCAGGGTTGAGCCAAGACTTTTCGGGTATTCGGGCTGCGTCAAGATCTCAAAGGAACAGCGCTGTGGCGGATTCGTCAACCAAGTTGCGTTTGTTCCGTCTTAAAACAGATCACTCCGGCTCTCCGGTCACACAAGGTCCAAGCACAACATGCCCCCAAATCAGGCAAGTTGCGCCGGGCCAGCAGCAGTTTCAGCCTCCGATATCTAGTTTCTGGTCTTTCGGAAAGAGTGTGGATTGCTCCAGGTTAAACTGTGAAGCGGCGCTGGCAGAAGCTCCGGAGCTTGGCGTCTGACGTCTGGCTCGTCCTTCGGGAGACAACAATCACCTAGTCCTATGAAATCCCGGAGAGCTCCTAAGACATGCCAAAGTTGACGGGGAGATGTTCAGCAAAGTAACTTTAAGTAACTCTCGCTCGTCTCGGTTCGACCACAAGACGATGCAGAGGTTGGCGTTGCCGGTTTCGGTTTGCCGTACTTCGACCCAGAGGAGACTGACCTCGAGCGAGTATCAATGGCAACGCTTCTGTGGTTCCTGGAGTCAACCTTCTCAGTTTCCTTCTTCTGAGAGATTTCCATTTCCTGGTGCCAGCAACGCCTCACATCGTCAAAACGAGATTGGAACCAGGGCCGGCTTTTTCAACGGTTTAATTATCTATACGGAACCGAACGCCAATGGCCATACAAGGCAGACACGGGTGTGTACCAAAGGTTGCTCGAGCAAACCAGAGACCAGGCACCATTGGAGCGGATGGAGCTGAACCGGGTAGTCATGAGGTGCGACGGATTCTACAATTGGATAACTCGTTCGGCCGGACGCGCTGCGAACACCATACTCCTGCTCCGTCCTCTCCCCATCGTCAACCTAATGGAGGTAAATGACAGCTACACTGATGCTTTAGTGTACGAAATGCAGGCGATGGTGTCCGCCTACGCCGGCATTTGACGGACAGAATCTTGGGCATCGGTATCATCATTGTGGTCCGTTAACCATTGTCCCGGTGTCTCTGCCGTCAGTCAGCTAACCAGTCACAGGTACCCGGCTACCACCAAACAGCCATGCTCTCAGCGGCTGGTCTCCCATAGAGGCTCCCCTTGTCAATCAAGATTCTCTGCTCTGCCCTTCCTGCCGCCAACGTCGACACACTGGCCAGTCGCCTCTACCGGACGTCCGAGGATCTCTGCGCCTTCCACAACTACGGGAGGCAAAGCAATATTGCCACTTGCGCACGACACAGTCTGGTGGTGCAGGGCTACGACAATACCAGAGAGCTAAACGCCTTTGTTTTCAATTTGCAAGATCCAGAGTGGTAGGCCCCCGAGTTCCACTAAAGACAGCAACCGCGGCAACTGCATCTTTCGGCGGCATATTGGGTCTTGGTGGCGAAGAATCTCCCTCCTGACCTGCGATGACAGCCCAGACCTACCGCCTGATTCTCAAACATGTAACATGTATAAGAACTGTGTCGACAACCGTTTGTACTTTGCTGATGGGGTCCAGCATCAGATCGCGTGGTGACCAAGCACCGTTGGCCGCTGCCAAACAACAGCCCGAGAATGTCAAATCAGATTCCGTTACGTAGTGGCTGTGGTGGACGGATATGCAGATATTGCTCCCGGGAATAACAAGAAGATACAAAGGAAGCAGGGGATCGACGTAGGATAAAGTGTCTGCAATGATGCCGTCATGCAGTCACCCAATCACTCAGGCCCAGGTAAAGTCCGGGGGCCCATCAGCTCCTCGACACCCGCCTCTTTTGATCCCTGGAAAGCCCATTTCTTTTAGACATAGTTCCACAAACGGGCGCAACATCCCTTGACTTTCTCACTGCGGCCCGTTACCCTTGCCATCCGAGATTTTTAAACATCAAGTGCCACGGCTCCGGCAAGAATGGGGAAGCACCTGCCCTCGCTGACAATATGGTTGGCCAAAATATCAGTTTTTGATCAACCGGACGGTGCTTGTTTGGACATGTGGCCGACCCAATGTCTCTTGTAGATGGATGAAGCAGAAAGAATCGGTTAAACTATCGGCGTCTTCCCAGTCCCAAAACACAGGGTACATTTAAGTTAAGGAACTGGCTGACAAGGTGCCCACGTGAAGGGCTCGGAAGAGGTGGGTGAAAGAGAGGCAAAGGCGAGGGTGGGCAACGGGCGTGTGGAGAGGGTGTGCGAGTCAAGCATTGCTGCAGAGTGCAAACCGTGCAGAACTTGGTTGATACAGACTATTTTAGAGTGCATTTTAAAACTTGTGAGAGGAATGAACTACCAGGACTGTAAAAGTGTTGGGGCATGGGTAAGATATCCCGTCAAGTGACCCCGACTAGCCACAAAACCTAACAAGAGGCATGCCATTCGTCCATTACACGAAGTCTTTAAAAGGGGTTTGCCATGTCGTTGTCGTCGTTACCCCCACAGTATCCCATCCGAGCTAAGCAGAAGAGTTAGTGTCCAACATCCAGACTTGGCGACAAGCAGAGGGGGCTTGACTTACCAGCAGTGCAACGGCCGTCCGTATAATGACCGTTGACAAAGCACTTGTGCTCGCGGACGTAATGCCAGCCGCTGTGCGAGGGATGTCAGTCATGGGAGTGGCGCCGGGCCGGGGTGGGGCCAGGCCCCGAGGCCGGGCTCCGGAGGCTCCCTGGGGATTTTACTCACCAGTTTTTAGAGCCATTGATTGTGACGCAGGTTCCCTTTTTGACGCACCAGAACGTGTACGTCGTTCCCTTGCTGACCTGTGCCACAACGTGGCTGGAAGTATAAGGGTTTGCACGACAATTCACCTTTGACGAGCCGCCAACGATCTGACAATACTGCGGGCGAGAGATGGCCCGAGCATCGAGGGCCTCACCAGCCAGCTCCGTCTCAGGCTCGGCCTCCGCAATTGGGTTGGCCATAAGGCCGAGCGGGAGGAGGGCAGCGACGAGCAGGGTCTTGAGCTGCATGGCTGTTGATGAGGGTGTGGCTCTGGGAGTCGGGGCTGAAATTGTGGCAGCTGGGGAGCGGAGACTAAACCAATGATTGATTCTGACCCGAAGCTTGTTTAAATACACTTCTGGCGGACGAATAACACCCCCGAGCTGACGCCTCAAGCCAAGGGAGCTAACCCATGCGGGCAAGCAACAGAGGCGCGGTGTTTCATTCAGGGGTGAAGGCCCCACTTTGGACGACAAGCGGCAAACCTCATGCCGACGATCTGTTTGTAAGCCCTGATCTTGCTTCGACGAAGGTGTTCTTGAGAGGCATGCTTCCGGAGAGTGTTGAGGGAAACGGTTCTGTAGCGAAAGGCCCCCGGTTCTGGTACAATCAGGCATGCTCTATACATGCAGGCCTGAGCTCCGCCCTCGTCCAAAGTTCAAACCAGCAGCCTTGCGCCCTTGCCTCCTTCGAACCAAATCTCCCAAACTCCAAGACGATCGAATCCGCTTGGCACGTCATCTTACATGCTCATTATTCCGAACCTGTCATGGTCATGTCAGCTCAAATCCTCAGCTCTTCTTCTACGGATCATCCCACATTTCTTCTCTCCAGATATCCGTCAATTCATCTGACAAGTTGTGGGACACCACGGTTCAGCGTTGCCTCGTGTCCACTCCATCGCGGATTGCCTGGCTTCTGAGCACTCATCGACTCTTCCGGAATACCCAGAGCGCCCCCGACAATGAACTCGCCCAACTCGTGGCCGGAGTGCCTCACCTACGAAAGCACCTTGGGGTGTGACTGGTTGAGCCAGGTCCTCCTCCACCAAGGGACTGTGTCCTCGCTGTCCTTTTTCTTGCAGCGGATCGGTAGTCGGCGACGACGACACTTTCGACACGATGGTGACCTCTCATGGCGAAAGGTCTTCGTCGCTGGTAGGGACGAGGGTCAATCAGCGTTCGTCGCAAGACGCTTTGGATGAAGAATCCTTACACTGTTGCCCGAGAATTCTATTCCTAGTTGCCGAAACGAAGGGGAAAAGGCCGTGAAGTTGACGCCTTGGGTGGTTGATGAGCCGCAAAACTGCAAAGGTTCTTCGTCGCGTTTGTGGAGAGGCAGGATGTTGGAGTCGAAAATTAAACCAGGAATTTGTCAGATCTGGGACAGTGGCTGTTCAGCAACGAGAAAGGAGACATGGCCCGGTCAAAAATGGAATACGGAATTTGGCTATCTTGCACAACGCGCTGTTGTGGAAGATAATGGGCAGGCAAGGTTGTTGGCGGGTTTAAGCCACCGAAGAATTGAGGTTTGTTGTTGGGCAGGTGACTTCAACGCACCGTGATAATTGTTTGCGGCTCTCATTGGCCGTCCCGGTGCTGCAAAGTTGGGCTTGGAGTCGGCTGGTTGAGGGGGCTAGGTCTGTGGATGGTTTGGTGACGCCGGGGGCCGGGGCAGCAATCGAAAGTGAAATAACCGAACACACCAAAAAGAGTCTGCCAGTCTGGAGTCGAACCAGGAGCTCCGGAAAAAGGATAGGCCAACATCGGCATTATAAAGGATTAAAGCCCCATCTACTTGTCACCGCATGTTCTAATTACACAACTGACAGTTGAATTGTGTTCGTTAAATTCAAGGCACTCCACAGTCAGTTATCAACCGCAGCTAGCATTACCATCCCACTCCTGTTGCCCAAGATTTCAACATTTCATTCTATAAAACATGCCAAAGGCAACTTTAGGTACCCCATGGCAAATCTTGGAAATGTCGGCAATCCTAGGGAAACATGTCGGTTGTGGGTTTAATTGGCGGCACCCTGACTGCGGCTCAGTTCTCCCGCTTTTATTCAGGGCTGCCGGGCGAGCAAGAGAGGGTGAAGGGACACGGTCGGCCATCATCATCCAGACTAACTGTTCAATTCCTCCAGACCTGAAAACATTGTGAAGCAACCCAAAACAGGACATCAAATTGGGAAAGGGAAGGCAGCCGGTGCTTGGTGTCAAAAGGCCAAGGTTTGGGCGGCGGTGGGAGCGGGAGGATGAAAATGATTTAAAAAGAAAGCGGAGAAGGAAAAAGAGTGTGCTCGTTCAGAGTCAAACTGGAGGCTCTAACAAGAGGATGGTTTAACTCGCACCTTATAAAGCGACATGGACCCGTCTGCTCGTCAGCGTGCTGACCATTGCACCACGAGCAGCGTGGCAGAGATCAACAAACAGCAAGGTGGTGAGTCCTGAGCACACAACACCGGACCGGGAATGGCGGAGTGGAGGAGCCCACAGTTCAAACACCGATAAATCCCACCAAGACAATTGGACAAGATCAGAATTACCGTCAACAGCCTGAAAATGCCTGTCATGACTGCTGATGGCCTTCCCCGGCTTCAAAGCCCTCCCGCGGCTCTGGTTGTCGTCCAATTTAAGCTTGGAATGGTGTGGGTCCAGTGGGCCGCCACAGGGATGTCTCGTCGACGCGTTTGGGCAAGGCACACTCGAAGGCGGACGCACGTCAACGCGCTCTCCGTGGGCTCCCTCCCAATCTCACCTCGGTACGAAGTAACTATCCACCCGTACGGCGAATTCCTGCTGACGATTTCTCGAGGAGGCAAAGAAGACCAACAAAGCCCCAGGCTCGTCAGGCGAAAAGTGAGACCCAGCCACGATTTCAGCGCCTCGCCAGGCCCCGCTTCGCCACCCCGGTTATTGCATTTCCAGGCGCAGTTGGGAGCTCCTCGTGAATCATTGAACCCACCATGTTGCACGCATTTGCAGCCAGGGCCGTCACAGACCAAGACCATGGCGGGCATGTGTGACTCGCCCTGCGGGTTGTCGCGCGTTACCTGGGCTCCCAACCCAAGCGCTGCGGGCCACGTTTTGAGTCTACGTCCAACAGCCGGCGGAGCACAGCGGTTGTTTTTGCGTTGCTGGTGGCCTAGTTGGTGTTGAGGTCGCTGACCGTCGCTCGCCTTTGCAGCCGCCAAAGAGAAGAGACGGGACCCAACCGGCGATGAAGAGCTGTTGGGCCTCAATGTGCGGGTTGGGAATATCAAGTGACCTTGCAGTCAAGCGTGTCGCGCAGTGCGTTGGTTTACCGCTCTTTGGATCTCGTTGGATGGGAAGTTTTCGGGGATGGGGTGGACTGGACAGGATTGGATGGGACAGACAATTGAAGCGTGGTGGATGGGCCAGCGCAGAGGTCGGAGCATTGCCAAGCCGAAAGCTGCCCGGAGAAATTTGTGCCACACAGTGCGGCATTGGCTGCGAAGTTGGCCAGGTGCGCCGATCATCTAGAGTCCTGAAACAATTGGCACGGTGCCCACCGGCAAGCACAGCTGCCAAGAGTCAGAACCTGGTCTCAGGCATTTTCTCTTGCTTGGCGCAGGTCACCAGCAAATCCCTGTTTCTGGCCAGAACACCTCCGAGGGACAGCTTAGTTTGGTGCCTTGTTTGTTGTGTTGCGAATTGATGACCTGCCAGCTGCCAGCCTCCCACCGCACATGTCATCGTCTCACCAGACCACCATCTCATGCAAAAGAGGCCTCTGCTGGAGCTTTTGCGCTTGATCCTTGCGCTGCGCCCGCTTGATGACGGACCAACCATTGGCCCACAGGGAATCAGTTACATCACCACGCGCCAGCACCGATCGCCCTTTTAAGCTTTCCTTCCTCCTGCATCCACGTTCCAGACCGCCCCCCCTTCGACTTGCCTTTTTGATGCATTGATCAATTAGGCGATTCCTACCACAACATCTCCAATGGCGGACACCAGTCCCCCAAAGAACGAGGTATGTTTTTTTTCTTTTTTTTCTTCTTCGACGGCGACGTCCCATCTCCCATCTCCTCGAGCTCCACGACTCCACTTGCGACTCAATTGCCGGCGACAGTCCCAGAGCTAACCCTGCCGCAGCCCGAGAGCTCAGGCTCCACCACTCCCCTCAAACCCAACGACACCGCCAACGATGCCGCGACAGCATCCGCTCCCAGCGGCGGCGACGCCCCCAAGCCCGGCCCCCCCGCCGACGCGCCCTTCCAGCTCGACGTCAAGGACGCCCTGACCCCCGACAAGACCAACGAGGACATGTTCATCGTGTCCGACAACAAGTTCGCCTTCTCGCCCGGCCAGCTGTCCAAGCTGTTCGACCCCAAGTCGCTCGACGCCTTCTACGCCCTCGGCGGCCTCAAGGGCCTCGAGAAGGGTTTGCGCACAGACCGCAACGCGGGCCTCAGCCCTGATGAGCAGACCGTTGATGGATATGTCAAGTTTGAGGACTGCGCTGCTCAGGGCGCGCCCAAGTATGGTGCCAACGGGGACACAGCGCCTGTGTTGACTGAGGGCAAGGAGCAGCATCCTGCTGGTGCGGCGGCTGCTGCTAGTCACCATCATGCTGCGGGTGGCCAGTTTGCTGACAGGAAGCGCATTTTCAAGGACAATACGCTGCCTGAGAAGAAGCGCAAGACGCTGCTGCAACTGGCGTGGATTACATACAACGACAAGGTGTTGATGCTGCTGACTGCCGCCGCCGTTGTCTCGCTGGCTTTGGGCTTATATCAGACCTTTGGCGTCACGCATGAGGATGGCGGGGCCAAGGTGGAGTGGGTCGAGGGTGTGGCTATTATGGTCGCTATTATCCTGGTCGTGGCTGTCGGCACGATCAATGATTGGAACATGCAGAGGCAGTTTTCGAGGCTGAACGACAAAAAGTGAGTGTTTGCCCTCGAAGTTGGAGAGGACGAGCTAACCCGCTGCAGCAACGACCGCACCGTCAAGGTTGTCCGCGCCGGCAAGTCTGCCGAGATCTCTGTCTTCGACATCATGGTTGGCGACGTCCTGCACCTGAACACTGGCGACTTGGTCCCCGTGGACGGAATATTCATCACCGGACACGGCGTCAAGTGCGACGAATCCTCGGCCACCGGCGAGTCCGACCTGCTCAAGAAGGTTCCGGCTGAAGAGGTCTTTGCCGCTCTGGACGAGGTGGCCAAGGGGGGCAAGCCTACGCAGAACATCAAGAAGCTCGATCCGTTCATCATCTCCGGCAGCAAGGTAAATGAGGGCACTGGTACATTTTTGGTCACTGCTGTCGGCGTCAACTCGAGCTGTAAGTTCTCCGACACCTGACAAGGTATGGGCACGCTGACTGTTGTAGACGGCCGTATCATGATGACCATGAACACCGAGCAAGACGACACTCCGCTGCAGAAGAAGCTCAACCACCTGGCCGACGGCATTGCCTGGTTTGGTGGCGCCGCCGCCCTGCTGCTGTTTATCGTTCTGCTCATCAAGTTCTGTGTCCAGCTTCCCAACAATCACGACACCCCCGACCAAAAGGGCCAGACCTTCCTCCGCCTGTTCATCACTTCCGTCACGGTTGTGGTTGTCGCCGTGCCTGAGGGTCTCCCTCTGGCTGTTACCCTCGCCCTGGCCTTCGCAACCACCCGCATGATGCGCGACAACAACCTGGTGCGCGTGCTCAAGGCCTGCGAGACCATGGGCAACGCCACCACCGTCTGCTCCGACAAGACCGGCACCCTCACCCAGAACAAGATGACCGTCGTCGCGACCACCCTCGGAAAGAGCATCAGCTTCGGCGGTACCGAGTCCCCACTCGACGAAGACCCGAAGGAGAAGATCCCCCGCTGCGAGGACATCCCCATCCCGAACGTACCCATCGACGAGTTTGTCAAGACCATCTCCCCCGCCACCAAGCGCCTCCTTATCGAGTCCAACGCCGTCAACTCGACCGCCTTCGAGGGCGAAGTCGAGGGCGAAAAGACCTTTATCGGCTCCAAGACCGAAGTCGCCCTGCTCACCCTCTGCCGCGACCACCTCGGCGCCGGCCCTAGCCACGAAGAGCGCGCAAACTCCAACATCGTCCAGGTCGTCCCCTTCGACTCCGCCGTCAAATATATGGCCACCATCGTCAAGCTCCCCCAGGGCGGCTTTCGCGCGTATGTCAAGGGCGCCTCGGAGATCCTCCTCGCGAAATGCACCGCTGTCCTGGCCGACCCTACCTCCGACGAAATCTCCGCCGTCCCCATGACCGACGACGACCGCACCGCCTTCTCGCAGACCATCACATCCTACGCCGCGCAGACCCTCCGTACCATCGGCTCGTCGTACCGCGACTTCGAGGCCTGGCCGCCGCAGGAATTGGCGGGCGAGTCGGAGCTGACGGCGACCATCTTTGACAAAGTCCACAAGGATATGACCCTGGTAGGGATCTACGGCATCAAAGACCCGCTGCGGCCGACGGTCAAGGACGCGCTGCGGGACTGCGAGCGCGCGGGCGTCAAGGTGCGTATGGTAACCGGTGATAACATCCTCACCGGGCGGGCGATCGCCAAGGAGTGCGGTATCTACAAGCCCGAGGAGGGCGGGATCGCGATGGAGGGGCCAGAGTTTAGGAGGAAGAGTGATGAGGAGCTGAAGGCTCTCGTTCCGAAGCTGGAGGTGTTGGCGCGGTCGAGTCCGGAGGATAAGAGGATTCTGGTGAGGATTTTGAAGGAGTTGGATGAGACGGTGGCGGTGACGGGCGATGGGACGAATGATGCGCCCGCGCTGAAGATGGCGGATATTGGGTTTGCGATGGGGATTGCGGGGACCGAGGTCGCGAAGGAAGCGGCGTCGATTATTTTGATGGATGATAATTTTGCGTCGATTGTGAAGGGGATTAGTTGGGGGAGGGCGGTGAATGATGCGGTGAAGAAGTTTTTGCAGGTATGTCAATCACGGTGGATTGGGTTTGGGGGGTGGGAGCGGTGCTGATAGGGTGGCAGTTTCAACTTACCGTCAACGTTACCGCTGTGGTTTTGACGTTTGTCTCGGCCGTCGCCAGCGACAAGGAGGAGTCGGTCCTCAACGCCGTACAGCTTCTTTGGGTCAACCTAATCATGGATACCTTTGCGGCGCTTGCGCTTGCGACTGATCCCCCGACGCCGTCTATTCTCGATCGCAAGCCTGATCCGAAGAAGGCTAGGCTGATCAAGTATGTTGCTGCTCTCAACTCCCCGTTTGAAATGTATGACTGACAGTTGCAGCACCCGCATGGGCAAGATGATCATCGGCCAGGCCATCGCCCAGCTCGCTATTACCTTCGTCCTGCATTTCGGCGGCGCCAAGCTCCTCGGGTACAACATGCAGGACGAGCACGAGGCCACTCGCCTCAAGACACTCGTCTTCAACACCTTTGTCTGGCTGCAGATCTTCAACGAGCTCAAGTAAACCCCCCTATTCTCCCCCCCTCTCAGATCAAACCTAACAAAAGTTCTAGCAACCGCCGCCTCGACAACCGCCTCAACGTCTTCGAAGGCATCACGCGCAACTACTTCTTCATGATCATCAACCTGATCATGATCGGCGGGCAAGTCCTCATCATCTTCGTCGGCGGCGAAGCCTTCAAAATCACCAAGCTCAACGGCAAAGAATGGGGGCTCTCCATCGGCCTCGGCGCCATCTCCCTCCCCTGGGGTGCCGTCATCCGCAAGTTCCCCGACGAGTGGGCCGCCGCCCTCACCCCGCACATCCCGCTGCCCAATATCTGGCCGTTCAAGAAGAGGGTCGCGAAGCGCAGGGAGAGGCTGGAGGATGCAGAGAGGGCCGCGGAGAGGGAAAAGAAGGTGTTTGAGAGCGATGAGAGCGGGTTTGTGAAGCCCGAGAGGCCGCTGAGGGTGTTGTCGAGTATTAGGGGGAAGAGGGCCGAGACGCATATCAGGAGGGGGTTTAGGGAGTTTGTACATGATCAGAAGGTTAAGGTCAAGGTGAAGGCGGGGGCGGCGGTGGAGGGGAGGCGATGATGGAAACGGGTGTGGTTTGGGGGGCGGGGGAGTTGGTTTCGGTTTTTTTTTTTAAGTTTTGCCTGATCTAATGTCGTGGTTGTTTTCGGGGTCGTCGAAGGGTTGCGGTGGTTTGTGATACGATACGATACGCGATGGGATCTCGGATGGGATATGAATGGCGCTGGAATACCCGGATAGATGTTCTTCGAAGATTTTCTTTGTTGTTTTTGACTGAGATACGAGTTCTCGTTAATACTTACAAATCCGATGACTTCATTTTGATTATGAGATGCATGTAGTGATGTTTTGGGGCGGGCTGTTCAGGGTTTCACTCAGTTCAGCTCCAAGTGCACCGGCCGCCATTGTACGGGGCTGCCGGCCAGTGCCCCACTTGCTTCTGCCGGTGCTGAACTTCTATCGGTCAGCTCCACCCGGCACAGGGAGTGGGTCCCGGCTGAAAAGGGGAAGTGGAGCCCCGAACAACACCGTGAACTCCCGGGAGGTGAACAAGTCGGTTGTTCAGGGCCAGCATCAAAGAACCCAATTGATCATTCGGAATTGTTTTTGTGCATCTGTGACATTTACAAACAGTTCAAATGACAGAGGATGGCCTACGGATTGTATTTTCCTTGTAGCGTCAGTGCCCAAGCAGATGCTGTCATCGTGACGGACGCTTAGTCCTACTGAGGGCAGAGGTGGTGCAGCCGTTGCAGCAACATTGAGGATCAGACTTGGTGTGGAAGAAACCATAATCAATTATGCAGTGTTGTGACCTTGTTGCTAAATTGACAAGAGAAAGAGTCGTGGGAGGAGCAGTGTCCAAAGGCCGCCCGGCCGATGTCTTGGCTTGAGGCTCGGATGTTGGCCTCAGGTCTGAACCGTTGTGGGGGTTGGTTTATCAGGGCGGGTTTGGGTGTCAACATTCAACACAAACAACCTAGGTTTGGTGCAGTGGTTGAGGTGCAGGCGGCCGACTTATTTCCGATGCATTTGAAGTCGCCCGACAAAAGGGAAGAGAAGATAGGGCAGGGCAACAGGAAAGGTCTGGGAAAAAAGAAAGGAATTTCCCTTTCCAAGGAGCAGCAGTCTGGAGAACAGACCATTGACACAAGGAGAGCAGTTTCTGCTCGCCTGTTCTGTCCCCGATGTTCTTGTTCTCGTTCCCAGACCTTGCTAAATGCATTCCACTTGGACACTGTACCACACGAACAGCAGAAGAATGATGAGATTGCTCAAATGAGATTTTGTTGAACGAGTCGATGTCGCTACTGCTATCTCAGACTTTAATTCCAACAGTTGCTCGCGAAGAATCGGTTCGGGAAAAGTGGAGAAGAGTGTCAAACAAAGCGAAGCTTGCTTCGTGGTTGAATCTTGGTGTCATGCTGTTGAACTTGCTTTGTCATGACGCCATGGAATTGACAGCGCCCTGCCCTGGTTCGAACGTCAAATGACAATGGGAGGCTCGAGTCTACGAGTGACGAGTCTCGGTTGCCGCTTGCGAACTTGCGAAAACGGGGTCAGAGATAAAGATCTGTGTGTTGAATCTGCAAAAAGAAAATTGAGTGACAGAAGGAAAGAAAAAAAAGTCCAATGCTCCAACAATGAGGCAAACCAGGTCGCTGCAAGTGTGAAAAAAAAAAGAAAGCCTGATGATAGGGTCGAATCATGAGAGTGGCGAGCAGGCGGGTGGATCACGGACGTACGTAGGGCTTAGAAGTTTACCTGTACCGGCCATCCACTAACCACTGCGTGAAGCACCAGGCAGATTTTGTGCTGGTGTTAGTCGCCCAAACCGTCGTTGACATGTCGCGTCGCGTTGTCGTGGCTCCGTGGGGCCAGGACCCACTTTGAGCCTCTTGCTCCACCCCCAGCGTCCCCCACACACAGCCCCACTTGGTGGGTCACCCCACCTTTTTGACCGACTTCATGTGATCCGTCTTCAACATCTTCACAACCTGTTTGTTCCGCGCTGAGCTCTCCCACACCACTACCACGCCGTTTTATTGCAAGATTAAGCTGTGTAGCCGTTCTGAGATTTCCTCTGCCTCGTCCTCACTCCCTCCCCGAGACCACCATGTCTGGGAGATTGAAAACGTGACATGCTTCGATATCTGTGCTTGTCTGGAGTTGAAGTTGGGTTTGTTCTGCATCGAGACCACTGGAGTGGGAGTTGTGACATGCTTGGAATTTGTAGTTGTCTGGACTTGAAGTTGTGTTTGATCGCGCCGGGAAAACGCTCGCATGGGCTGGTCAAAGAGATAGAACTGGCGAGTCGCTGCTTTGTGGATGTGGAGGGGTTGATGAGCAATTGATGCGTTGGAAAAGTTGGAGCAACTGGGTGGTTAGTTGAGCGAGTATGCGTTGTGCTTGATCGGCCGCTCGCCGAAGTCAGAAACCCCATGCACCGCCAACGCTCGCCCGGCTAGAGGAACATTTGCGAGTTCAACCTGTCTAGTTGCTTTATCTTTTTGCGGGTCTGGAATTTGGCACCGACGGGGGTTGATAGGGAGTTGATGTGGCGGGAGAATGCAACCAGGTGGCAAGTTGAGCGAGCAAGTGTTGCGCTTGTCGGCCGCTCGCAGAAGTCTGAAGCCCCATGCCCTACGAAAGCTCGCCCGGCTCGTGCAACGCTCGCGCGTTCGACTCACCTGGCTGTTTCATTTTTTTTTCTTTAGGCTTTTCTCAATCCCAACATTTACCATGTGCCCGAAGCCACTAGCTCAATTCCCACGTTGGTGTTCCTCTCTGCCTCCTCGCTTTCAGGCTCGAGAATCACATTCTGTGTCCGTTCAAAACATCAAGAAGTGAAGCCGAGCTCATGGTTTGAGGATTTTTGGATGGAGATTCTCCATCAGCGGAATGGAGGTGCAGTTCCTGGTCCGCCAGAACCCGGACCCATTGACAGTTAAGTCTGGGAATGGTGCTGGCTTCGTTCTCCTAATTTTCACCGTGGTCCCGACGCGTCAAAGATTCTCGTCGTCGCGAACTGGTGGCAATTATTTTCTTGCAGGCACTGTCGAACACTCGGCTCCATTCCAGGCAACCCCCAGTGGTCATCTTGCTCTGGCAATCCAACTCGAATTCTTGCGCAATCACAAACAATTGCATTCCTAAACTTCGGTTACCCTCCTCCTTTTTTCCCATCTTGAGATCCGACCGACAGCTTCTTCTTTTCCCATTTGCAATACAAACCACTGTGGGACAACATTGGACGCCAGCAACTCGAAGTACCGTTGAAGCGTTTTAGCTGCCCGACGGTTTTGTTAAAGTTTGTCGATAATTAACTTGTCCCATTTTCCTTGCCCTCGAAATTGCTTCTCTAGCGTTTCTTTTGGGTTGGCTCCTCCGTTCGTTTCGATCTTGTCCCTTTCTAACAGATGTTCTTCTCTAGCAGCCCCAAGCCCGACTTCAATCTTTGATCTCTTTACGATTGTAAGCGATCTTCATCTGAGCACCCACTCCAGTCACTTCGGCACAATAATCCATGAGGCAACAGCTCTCTTCACAACCCCTTGAGGTCACACCGTCACAGAGGGGTAGCCGCAACGCCCGACACGTCCTGCGAAAGGCGAACTGGGCTGCTTCTCCCCTGGTTATTTGCCTCAATTGCTAACTTGCACGAATACAGAACCATAACGGCATCAACACCTTCTTGCGGCCATGGCAGGTGCCCGCTTCTACGGCCAGATTATCGTCAGTAATGAACAGGACGCGATCGCCACAGCAAACCAAGCGGCAATGCACCGGCCGCGGCCCAACAACATCCACCTAAGCCTCTTTGCCGACGCGTCTCAAGGCCACAGCACCGAGACGGGAGGAATTGCGGTGGTGCACAAGCCATGGGTGCCGGGAGTCGGGGCGTCCAGTGCGCTCGTCAAGACGGCGTACCCAGTTACCAAGATATACGACCATCGCCTCGGTGAATTGCTTGCAGTCTCAGAGGCATTGTCCATTGCGATGCAAGAAATTATGCATTGGGGGAGCTCGCCGGTCCTGACCGGTCGGACGGCGCACGTCCACATCTACAATGTAAGCAGCGCCTCAACCACCTATGCTTCGCTTGACAGCCAATGTCTGCTGGAACCTGTTGTTTGGACGAACGGGCAATCCCAAATGAACTGACCCATGCTTTTGGCAGGATAATAAGTGGAATTTGCAGTTCCTTGCGGGACGGATGAATTTGGAGCCTTGGTTTGTTGAGTTGGGAAAGCCCGTGTTCAATCTGATCGCCTATCAATCGTACCACATCCACTATCTCCCGGGAGTTCGTGTTCAGCTTTTCCTTCATTGGATGCCTGGACACGAGCATGGGGTTAGAATTCACGAAGAAGCAGACAGCCATGCGCGTTCCGCCGGGCGCCAACAGCGCGCGTACTCGACACACCGAGGAAACCGTTTCCAACGCTTCGAGGAGGCGCCGGTAGTGCGCTATCTGCGCGAGCAGCTGGCTCAGGCTGCATGGAATGCTGAGCATCGCTTCGACTGGGTGCCACGCTACCGGGTACCGGCCACTTCGCCTACTCTTGACGCCAATGCCGGGCAATCTCACACGGCTGATCACGCGCCCGGCACAGCACCTGGAGTTCCGAGGCTCGCATTCCCGGCTCAGCCTCGCAGCACCGACGGGGGGACGGAGGAGAACAAGAAGGAGAACGGGATTGTGGTGAATGGGGCAAAGACCGCGGAAGATGAGGGTAGCAAGAGGGGAGCCCTGAGCATCGAGGATGATTTGTGTCAACCCAACAATACCCCAGTCACTGGAAAGGCGGACACCAGCGAGAGCCAGTCTTCAACGGCCACAGATCCCGAGGATCCCACGGTGGCTACCCAGGGGCCGAGTCCTGCGGAAACCCGTGCCTCCACTCCGCCCCCGGCCCCCTCAAACAGCGGGACGTACGAACCTCCAACCATTGAGGTCCCGATCGCCCAGTCTCCGATCCCGAGCGACAACAGCGATCCCACCCCCGAGGGAGCCGGCGATCTGGACAAAGTCGAGAACAGCCCCGATGCCGTGTCTGAGAGCCTTCCTGCCAGCCCGACAACAACAGTCAGTGTCGCTGAGACGGACTCGGAGGGTGACTTGGACGTTGCCAGTCCCGTGGAGACTGCGGCGACGAGCCCGAGTGCTTCTGGGAGTCCTGCCACGGTCAAGCTGGGGCGAGACACCGTCGATGGGGATGCTGATGTTGAGGAGGATGTAGCCTTGGGTGGGTGAGTGTTTGAGAGGATGGCACGCTGTAGAAACTGGACTTGCGGAGGGGTAAGGTGGGGAAATCGTGCTCGAAGAGTCCGACGCTGGATAGACAACATGTGGGGAAGGGGTTTGACCGTTTGAGTATTGAAGGGTCCATTTGATGGCTGGTGCTGGTTGAACTTGGGGGCCTGGGGGCTTAAGTGTTGTATACCTGTTCGCATGGGCTATGGAAAAGAGAAGCAGAGTTGTGGGTTGGTGTTGGTGGTCTTCTTCGTTTGATTTTTGTTCATCTTCATCTTCTTTTTTCTTCCTCTTTCTTCCCATCCCTCTGGGGAGCTAAAAAGAGAAGAAACAAAGAGGGTAAAAACAACAAGGAAAGGATTGGGCATGCTTTCCTTGTCGTTGATCTGCTCTGTACCCGCTCAGTCCCGAGGGGCCGGTAAGTGGGGCATGCACGACGTCATCGATGTTCACAAAGTCACAATCAGGTCTCCGCCAAAGAAACCTTCGACTACCTTAGTATGCGTGACAGTTTGCAGGAATCATTGGATTGCGTTCAGACACCTCGCCATTCTTTTCCATTTTACATCTCATTTCTTACTTCTTAGCTGCAACAGCCCTTGTTTCACACCAACTTACACCCAATCCACCACTCTAACCCAAATTCTTCATTAACACCGTTCGAAAACAACACAGCACCATGCCCGCCGAACAAATCCCCATCTCCAACCCTCCGCCCCTCCCATCTCACCTCCCCGACAGCATCCTCGAGCTCGCCATCAAACCCCAGGCCAAGCCTCTCCCCGAAAATGTCCTCCAATCCCTCCGCGGCTTCCAGCGCGCAGCCGAGTACATCGCCGCGGCCATGATCTTCCTCAGCGACAACGTCCTTCTTGAATCAGACCTGCAGCTCGAGCACGTCAAGCCGCGCCTCTTAGGTATGTCCGTTCCGTGTCGTTTGGTTTCTATGAACAGTGAGACTGACAGCGAACAGGACACTGGGGCACCTGTCCCGGCCTGATTCTGGTCTGGTCGCATCTGAACCTGCTTATTCGCAATCATGATCTGGACATGATCTATGTGATTGGGCCGGGCCACGGCGCGCCGGCTGCGCTGGCGTCTCTGTGGCTGGAGGGGTCGCTGGAGAAGTTTTACCCGGGGGAGTATGATCGCAATGCGGAGGGGTTGAAGAACCTGATTACGAGGTTTTCGGTGCCGGGGGGGTTTCCGAGGTTGGTTCTGGTGGGAAGGCTGGGTGAAGGTTGTGTGGAAGCTGACAGGTGGCAGTCACATCAACGCCGAGACGCCTGGTGCAATCCATGAGGGCGGAGAGCTGGGGTATGCGCTGGCTGTGTCGTTTGGGGCGGTCATGGACAACCCGGATCTGATCGTCACTTGTATTGTTGGAGATGGTGAGGCAGAGACGGGACCGACAGCGACGTGAGTTTGTTGATCTCTTGTTTGAAGCTCCGCTGACACCCTTAGGGCATGGCACGCTATCAAGTACCTTGACCCGAAGGAATCGGGCGCCGTCATCCCCATCCTGCACGCCAACGGCTTCAAAATCAGCGAGCGGACCATCTTCGGCTGCATGGACGACAAGGAGATCGTGTGCCTGTTCAGCGGTTACGGATACCAGGTCCGCATTGTGGAGCAGCTCGACGACATTGACAACGAGTTGCAGGGTGCTCTCGAGTGGGCATTGGCCGAGATTAAAAAGATTCAACACGCAGCACGCTCTGGAAAGCCGATCGTCAAGCCGCGGTGGCCGATGCTAGTGCTGCGGACTCCCAAGGGATGGACAGGTCCCAAGGAGGTCGACGGGAAGATCATTGAGGGCTCCTTTCACTCCCACCAAGTTCCTTTGCCCAAGGCAAACAGCGACAAGGGCCAGCTGAAAGAGCTGCAAGACTGGCTTGCGAGCTACAAGATCCACGAGCTTATCAAGGATGGGGGGCCCACTGAGTCGGTCCTCAGCATCCTCCCCACCCACGACTCCAAGAAGCTCGGCCAGATCAAGACATCCTACGATCCTTACACCCCGCTCAAACCAATCGATTGGAAAAAGTTCGGGGTTGAAAAAGGCACCGACCAGAGCTGCATGCAAGCCACGGGTGCCTTCCTCGACGCCGTGTTCAGTGCGAACCCCAAGACGATCCGCCTATTCTCCCCCGACGAGCTCGAGAGCAACAAACTCTCGGCCGTGCTCGACCACACACAGCGCAACTTCCAATGGGACGAGTACTCGCGCGGCAACGGCGGGCGCGTGATCGAGGTGCTGTCTGAGCACAGCTGCCAGGGCTTCATGCAGGGGTACACCATCACAGGCCGGACCAGCATCTTCCCCAGCTACGAGTCGTTCCTGGGGATTATCCACACGATGATGGTGCAGTACTCCAAATTCGTCAAGATCGCTAGGGAGGTCAAGTGGCGCGGGGAGCTGCCCAGCATCAACTACATCGAGACGAGCACATGGGCGAGGCAGGAACACAACGGCTTTTCGCATCAAAACCCGAGTTTCATTGGTGCCGTGCTGAACATCAAGCCGGAGGCTGCACGGGTAAGCACCCCCCCACCCCCCCAAACATCTCACCTTCGCTCACTAACACCGTGACTCTCCAGGTCTACCTTCCCCCGGACGCGAACTGCTTCCTCTCCACCGTCCACCACATCCTCAAATCCCGCAACAAAACCAACCTCCTCATCGGCTCCAAGCAGCCCACAGCCGTCTACCTCTCCCCCGCCGAAGCCGACGCCCACTGCTCGCGCGGCGTCTCCATCTGGCACTTCGCCTCCTCCCCCAACAACACCTGGCAGGACCCCGACGTCGTGCTCACGGGCATCGGCGTCGAGGTCACGTTTGAGACTGTCAAGGCCGCGGAGCTGTTGCGGAAGATTTGTCCGGAGTTGAAGGTGCGGGTTGTGAATGTCACGGATCTGATGATTTTGGTGCCGGAGAGCAGACACCCGCACGCGCTGAGCGACGAGAAGTTTGCGGAGCTTTTTACGGACGACAAGCCGGTGGTGTTCAATTATCATGGGTATCCGACTGAGTTGCGGGGGTTGTTGTTTGGGAGGCAAGGGACGCAGAGGATGAGTGTCGGGGGGTATGTGGAGGAGGGGAGTACCACGACGCCGTTTGATATGATGCTGGTGAATGGGGTGAGTAGGTTTGATGTGGCGGTCAAGGCGTTGAGAAAGGGGGCGGAGGGGAGTGAGGGGGTGAGGGGGAGGTTGGAGGAGTGTTTGCGGGAGGTGAGAGGGAGGGTGGAGGAGGTGAGGAGGTGTATTGGAGAGCATGGGAAGGGTGAGTGCTGGACTGATTCTGATTTGGGGGTGGTGAGAGTGCAGTGCTGACGGAGACTACAGACCCGGATGATATCTACGACATGGCCAAGTTCGAGTAAGGGGGGTAAGGGGGGGATAGTTGGCGGCTGTTCGATGCCTTGAGCAAGCGGGAACTACGCCTTGTTGCTCTTGAAGGGAGCACCTTGTCTGGCTGTGTTATCTGACGCTGCTTCCCATGTCCCTCTATTTTCTGATTTGAGATTCCCGGATTCTGCCTCGCGACCTGCCTCACTCCCTGTGCGTTGACTCTGGCTCTCTCTGCCTGCCCCAGAGACGTGGTCGACTTCCGCATCCGGCGCTGTGCCTCCTGCGGGCATCAGGCAAGACGCGCATCTCGCACCTCGCCATCGGTCACGCGCAGCTCTTTCTGACAGCCTCCTGGGGGGCCTCTGCAACGGACCCAGCTCCGACAGGCTGCAGCCGCCCCAGTGCGACAGCGTGGCTTGCATATTGCCTTGTTCTGGGTCGTCCCTCGGGGAAAGTCACCAGCGAGCGCCTCAACCTTCTCCGGCGGTGCGATGGAGAATCAGCTGATGCCAGCATCTGCCCCCAGAGCCAACAGTATCTACCACCCTGGATGTCGTGTCGTCGGAATACCCTCTTCGTGTCTGAGATGTCTGCTACTGCTGCATCACTGTCACCGCCTTTTGCTTCCTCACACTGGCCCCACAGCCGGCGAAACGCTGGCGTGAAATTGGGTTTGAGGTCGGCTGTGGAGTGGCGGGTCGCTCGCGTGCCGGATCGAACATCCAGACGTGCACTTCCGCCATTGCACAGGATCGAAGACATGCTGCTGCCACCGCCCGTCTGTGAGACAAAGAACGAGACAGGACTGTCCTTGTCAGCAGCACCCTGTGTCTCTCGCCAAACTCGTTTATCGGGTGCCGCCGTCTCGCGAATCATCCGCGGCGTGCAAAGTTTTGTCGCCCCGAGGAGGTTAGCCCCGAGCCTAACGGTGAGCTAAGCAGCAAGCCATCCCCTGATCTCCAAGACTCCAGACCCCCAGTCATCTCGGATCGTCCCATTTCTGCGCCGCCCGCCAAACACGACCAACAGCAAGACCAATAACCAACGGCAGTCTGTCTCTCTCCGCGAGCTATCGACGCCATCAGAGCATTGATATTGATTCCTGCGATGCTTCGGCTGGTCACCAAGCCGACGCACATGAAGCCGGAGATACTGCAATCGAGAGCACCGGTCAGGGAAAAAGCAACACTGGGTTGAGAGGTTCGGGATTCCGTTTTCTGAAATGGGCGAGGGAGAAGCGAGATGCCGCCAGCGCGTGGGATCTCGCTTCTGCACGACCTTCGGCTGCCAAGAGCCGCGGCCAACACGACCCAAGAGCTTCCAGGGATTCCATGGCCATGATCCATCCCAAGTCTCAAACAACAGCCATGTCTGAGACACCACGGCAGAGCCAGCCCAAGACGGCAGCAAGTCACGCAGGATCTCAGCCCAAACTGGTCACACATGCGCCAGTACCAGCCAGTCAATCCACGCCCCCTTTCCCAGACAGCCCCGGACTGAGGGCGCCGCGGAGGCACCAGGGGTAGTTCCGACTGGGCAGATCCCACCCCTAACCCCTGCGCTGACGGGCATTGGGATTGCCCGCGGAAGGGTACCCTTCTTCCGCCGGAGCCGTGCCCCAACGACAGCAAACAGGCCGCTTGGCAGACACAATGTCAACCGAGCGGCGCAGCCAAAAGTCCCTGATGCAGTGATGATGCTCCCGCCGGTCTGCTCTGGTCAATTGCATGACCCTCAGCTTCCTCCTGCTCCTGAGACCGGGCACGACGGTGGCTGAGGCCCGGCGCCCGCCATTGGCACACCGCCGTCACTTCTCACCTTTCCCCAGGCCGTGGTCCTCGCCAACAGGGACCGCCCGCGTCCCCACTCCCCCCTGTCGCATGTGCAGGGCTACCACCATGGCGTGAGCGACATGCAGCCTGCCCATCCCAGAAGAGGCTAGGACGCTGCCCCAGAGCCTGTCACACTTCGACGGCCCGAAATTCGCTTGCAAGGCTTTTGCTGCGAATCCACCCAGAGCAGGGTCTGGGCAGGGGGACATCTCGCAGCCACACACGCCCAGTGAAGTCGAGACACATGGTGTGGGCACGAGAACCGGCGGGAATGCGTGTCATCCGCCGCGGGAGCACCAAATTGGTCGACGGGGACGGCGGGCGGCCAGCCTGAGGAAAGATTGACAGACCGAGCGCGGGGGGGCTGAATTTGCTGATTCCTCTTCCAGGCTTAAGACCCAGCAACGCCAGCTTTTGGGGTGGAGGAGTTTGACATTCTCCCTCTTTCTGTCCAGACACCTACGGCCATCTCAAGCTCGACAGCAAACATCCAACCGCCACGAGTATGAACAACGTTCAACCAGGAGCAACACCCCTGACGCACGAGACACACGGAGGACACGTTGGTACGCGGGAGGATCGCAACTACTGGACGATCGACACCGGCCCGCCCACAACGGAGTCTGTGTTTGCCAGGTCGCATTTTGTGCGCAGCAGCCTGGGACAGCCAGGGAGAGGAGCAAGGGAACCAGTCCCTGCCGTCTGATCTGGACGCCACGGTACACACCGTTCGACCAACACCGGCTGCCAGCTTGTACAAGCACAGGGTCCTGCTACGTGCAACCGGGACGTGCCGGCTGTGCTCCCTGGCCATTGTTGGGACGATAACGCGGACTTGGAAGAGTCTTACCTACAAAACACCCAACCCATGAAGCCGGCTGCCCTAGGATCTTAGAGACCCTTCTCAAGGACAACGGCCCGCCATATCACAACTCGGCCCTCACGAACCTCGAAGCCCTCACCATGAGCAGCGCATCGACCCTCGCCAGCCCGCCGGGCGAGCACTACCCCGAAGTCATCTTCCCCGCCGGCAACTCAGACTTTCGCGCGGTCCGCAACCGCTGCGCCAAAGCCTGCCGCGAGTTCAACAACACCCCCGACGACGCCGATCCCGAGGAACGCACCCAAAAATGGCTCGAGTACGCCCCCCTCTTCCCCCCCACCTCCAACCCCAAAACTAACACCCCCCGCCCAGCATCGTCCGCCCAAACCGCAACCGCGACGACGACCACGCCGCCGCCGTCACCCACGACCAGACCTTCGCCAACCCCAGTCTGAAGGCCAGGACTCCCTTCGTCAAGCCGCCCATCAATATTGACTATGGCCTGCGTCTGCACGTTGGAGGGTCGACGTTTATTAACAGGAACTGCATGATCATGGACACGCCCGTGGCTGATGTTGTGATCGGCGAGGGGTGCAATATCGGGGCGAATTGTACTATTATTGGGGTTACGCGTAAGTTTGTCTTTGGTGGTGATGAAAACCCCCACGCTGGATGTCACCTTGCTTCGGGTGCGGTTCCCGGGTGGCGTGAGCCAAGCGGGTGGGTTGGTTGGGTGTTTCTGGGTGGGATGGGGTTGGCTAAACGGTGTTTTATGAGCAGATCCTGTGCGGTTGGATGAGAGGTTGCAGCGGAATAGCATTGGGCAGCCGGTGACGATTGGGGATGATGTTTGGATTGGGGCTAATGTCACCATCTTGTAAGTTGTTCTTCCGTTTATCCCGTTCTACGGCTCAAAGGGGAACCACCTCTCTTCACCTCCCTCCGTCCCATCCCCCTCTGCTTTCCATACCTCCCCTCGTCCACGGGCCCCATCCACCCCCCAGTCCACCCCCCAGTCCACCAACTAGTCCACCCCCCGTCCACCTCCCCCCGAGCCCCCCCAACTACCCCCCAATCAACAGCAAAAACTAACACCCCTCCCCCCAGAGGCGGCATAACAATAGGCCCCGGCTCCGTAATAGGCGCCTCCTCCCTCGTGACCCAAGACATCCCACCTATGTGTCTCGCATACGGCTCACCAGCAAAAGTGGTGGCCATGCTCAAGGACATCAAACCGAGTGTGCCCGGGGCTGCGCCGGTGACGAGTACCATGGAGGAGGCGGTGGGGTTGCGGAATCGATTGCCTGTGCGGGGGCAGATGCAGGGTTCGGTGGTGGGTGAGGGGAGGGGTGGGGGGGTGATGGGGGCGGAGGAGAGAGGGGTGGGGAGGGGATTTGGGGAGGGGATGGTTGGGCTGCCTGGGCAGGGGGCGGGGTCATGGCAGTCTGCGTTGGGGTTGAGGTTGGGTCTGCAAGAGGCTGCGGCTGGGGAGGAGGGATGTGAAGAGGAGGAGGAGGAATGTGTGGAGGAGCTGGACTGCGCGGAGCGGGAGAGGCTGCTGAGCTTGGGGCTGGACTACCGGGACCTAGACCTGGGGTTGACCGATCTCACGGCTCGGAGGGCCTACTCAAGCGGGCTGTCTTTTTCGAACCGGAGGGAGCTGGCCCTGGCGGATAGGGCACCCCTCGAGAACGAAAGGGCGGTTAGGGGCGTGTTGTTGCAGAGGCAGTTGCGGCAGCGACCGCTGCGGCAGAGCATGAGGCGGTTTGAGGTGGAAGCTATCGCAGTTACGACGGTGGCGATTGCGTTGTTGCTGGTGTTTTTCATGGCTGGGGTGTACTTGGGGACCAGTAGGCTTTCGGGTGCTGTGGGAGGGTTTGGGGGTGAGTGATGACCAATTACGTTTCACGGGGGAGCAAAGGGATATAGACTGCTACTGGCGTTTGTGGACTTTCTTGGTTTCAACCATGGGGATTGGGGATGGTAGATGGGGTGGTATGAAAAAGAGCATACGATCGCGAGGTTGGTCAAACATGGTCGACACGAACAGGACCAGAACGGACACGGCAGGCCGTGGATGAAGAACTCTCCTACATAGACACACCAAATAATTTGTTAATACTGCCAGACTTCTTCCGTCTGGCTTATCTTCTACCATTCTCCAGTCACCTTGATCTATGGAACGCCCCATGGCGACATGCTGCTCAAGGACGACGAGGAGGAGGATAAGGAAGGCGATGAGGAGGAGAATGAAGAAGAGGATGAGGAAGAGGGTGAGGAAAAGGACAAGGAGGAAGATAAGGAAGAGGGTAACGAAGATGATCATGGTACGCTGGAGTTGTTAAGCAGCCTGCTGCGCGACATGGCCGAGGAGGTCCCCAAACAGCAAAGGATTTCTTCAGGTAATGTCCTTTATCAAAATGCATGCGAGACGGAACCGACCGGTGGTGGAGGTAACCGTAGACAAAAGTTAAAGTTGAGGGATGAAGGAAAGGCGCTGTGGTATCAGACTAATGTCATTTATTTTTCTCGCCGAGGCAAAGGGGTGCTGTTATCTGGTGGCTGTCTTCCCGTTTGACATTGACTTCCCAGCTCTCAACATCTTTCCAGCCCAACATTCTCTTTCCAGCTCGAGGTACATACGAGCAACAAGTTTCTCCCAAGATCCACAAACATTTTGGGTAATACCACCGTTCCATATCACCCTTCGACCGCCTCTTGAACCATTCCAAACCCTGTCGCCAAACATGGCTGGGTCAATGGTGTTTTCTCCCATGAGGCAAAGCACAGAGTAGGTGATCAACGACCACATCTGGGACGCCGGGTGAGAGCACCTCACTTCCAGTCTTGCCTCCCAGGGTCTGTTCCTCCGCGTGTGTCTCAGTTGACGTTATTGCGGATGTACATGGTGGTGTCGGGGTTGAAGTGCTCGTTCCACGGAAAGCTGACGATCTCATACTCCTCGAGCATCTTGGTGACCCTTGGGGAACCGGTGTCGACACTGAACAAGCGGGTTAGCAAACAAAGAAGAAAGAGACGAGGAGGAATACTCACAAGGGAATCGGCTTCTGCTTCTCAAACCGGCGCTTAACAACCTCATACTCGCCCATCGCCCTCATAAACTCGTCGTCATCCACCTTCTGACAGTTCCTCCCCCAAATAATCACCGCCGGCTTAACCCCCAAGTCCGCAACAATCTGCCTCGCCGGAAAATCCGGCGCTACGCACACCAACACACTGTTCTCATCCAACTCCAGGAACCCCTCGGGATTCTCCACCTTCTCCAACCCCATCTCCTCCGCCAGCGCCACCCCATCCGTCTCAATATACGCCGGATCCTGCACCACCCCCCTCACACCCTCTCCACTCCTTGAAGCAAAAAACTCCCTCATCGTCGCCACCAGCGCATGCTGCGTCGCCGACCGCGCCCCCTCCTCAAGAACAAACCGCATATCCGGCTCCGCGCCCTCCCTCCACGGCGCGGCGAGGGAACCCAGCCCCAAGCCGATAACCTTGTCCACGGCGCGGGAGAGCTTGCCCTGGCGGTGCAGATCTGCCAGTTGCAGGAGGAGCTGGTGTCCGAGGCCGAAGTGCCAGTTGTCGTTGGCGTTACCCAGGATGTAGCGCGTGATGCCGACGGTGTGGCCGATGGGTTTGGTGGTGGACGGGTCGACGAGGACGCTGCCGTGGGTGATGCCGTAGGGAATGAAAGGGGTGGGCGGGATGGGGAGGCCTTTGGTGTAGGAGTTGGTGAGGGACTGGAGCATGTGGTCCGGGGGGTGGAAGGTGGCGGTTTGGTTGTAGCTGGGGGGTGAGTGAGGTTAGTCAATTATCATTTGTTCTGTCGACCTGGTGAGGAGGAGGGTGTTGTGGAGGGTGGGGACTTACATGACATGCATGTCATGGTGGTAGAGGTTGCACTCGCAGTCAGGGACGTGACACTCGGCCTTGATGAACAGGACCTCGGGGTTCGGAACGACGGTTTCTGTGCGAGAGTGGCCGAGAAGGCCGGGGAGAGTGATCTTGCCTGGGATGCCGCTCTTGCGAATCTCCTGGAGGCGCGTGTGGATGGTCTTGATGGCGTCCTTGGTGAACCACGGGGCGCCGGTGTTGTACAGCGCCACCAGCGTTTCCATGTTCTCGGCCTTCGACCTCGGCTTCGCCTTGACCTTCGACCTGGGCCTCGCCATATTGTTCGCGGTTGTCTTTGTCGGTTTTGATGCCGAAGGTTTGGCCGTTTTTGGTGGTGGAAAGCGCAGGTTCGACAGAGATGTCTGAGGGACCGTAAGAAGGGAAAAGTTTCATGAGAAGCTGACTGCACACATGAAGAAGAATTCTGCTCAAAGTCTCCGCTGCGCTGCCTGGAGTGAATGGCAGAGAAAACCCGCGGCGGGAAGGCGCCACGAGGTAAGTGCCTTTGTCGTCGCGGAGACCTGGGAGGGACACCCGCCGCGTTTTCTCGGCGGCGATGCCGGTGACCTCCGGCTTGGCCGGTCCACGGGGTGGCTACCCGGGAAGGTGACGACCGCCAACCGGATCATCTTTCATCGCGGTCCGGCCAGCCCGGCGGCAGCACCCCCGGAACCAAATGCTTGGTTGGGAGTGAAGAGATCTCTGTGTATTCACACAGCTCTGTCATGGGCGGGTGAGGACGTAGTCTCCTTTTCAACCGAACAAGAGCGTGGCGTGCAGTAACTACGGATAGAACAGTAATAAAAAATAGGCCAGGCTTGGCTTGTAACAAAAGCAACCACGGTCTTTGAGCGATCTTCATGCTCCTTGAAAGCAACGCTTCGACTGAGCACTGCAACCCCTTTTCAGCCCGCAACGCCGGCGCCCGATGCAGCCATAATATGCAATGAAAAGACAGATGCACACACAAAACACACTGACCCTGAAAGAGCCTCAAATCGCCCAAACAACACTGCCATCTTACAACCCCCCTTCCATCCCCTCCCCTCCACCACCAACCACACCACCCCCCCTCTCCCCTCCCCACCCAATCTCCTTCATAGCCCACTCAATCCATCCCCTATGCTCCTCATCCAAAATCTCCTCCGCCCTCGCCATCACATGATCCGCCCACCCCTTCAACCACCAATGACTCTCATGATGCTTCAACAACACACAAAAGTGCGCAAAGATCGCCACCGCCTCCTGGGTCGGCACCTTCAGCAGCGGGACAAATGAATCCGACACCATCCACAGCCAGACCATGGCATCGAGCACGTCTCGGGGCGCGCTGGGGTCCTGGCGCACGACGAGGGCCAGCTCGAGCTCGTCAAGCGCGTAGGAGTAGGTTTTGAGGAGGGTGGGGGAGGTTATGTGGGATGTGATGCGGGCGCGGAGGGGGGCGAGGATGGGGGTTGGGGGGGAGGGAGAGGGGGTGGGGTGCGAGGGGTGGGAGTGGGAGGGGTGCGGTTCTTGGGCTTGCTGTTGTTGTTGTTGTTGTTGCTGTTCGATGATGGCGCAGCGCGCGTGCCAGCGGACGGCGCCGTAATGCAGGAAGGGGCCGGCGACGGTGTCCATGCCGGGCTCGCCGAGGATGTCCATGATGGATTTGCCGCCGGAGAGGAGGAAGGCCCAGTCGGGGACGCCGGATTCGCCGATGAAGAATGTGCCGTCGGGGTTGGAGCGGCGGGGGGAGGCGAGGGCTGGAATGGGGGGTTAGTGTTGGGATTGAGGCAATGGGAGGAGGTGGAGGTACCAAAGAACATGGTCAGCATGCTGAAGAGAAAGAGACTGGCGGCGCCGTTCTTGTCGATCTTTTCTCCTGAGCTCATGACGCGCATGGCAGACCGAGAGGCTTTTTGGTGCAGGAGGATGCCCTCTTCGACGTAGAAATCGCGGCGTTCCGGCCGGTGATATGCCAGGTGCAACGCGCTGACCGCCAGTACGGCTCGCATGATGTAGTCGCAGGACAGGCCGAGCTGGACGACGTCATCTCGCCAAAACTCCCACACGCTGGGATCGGTGGTAAGAGTTTTGTATGTCTTGGTGGTGAAGTTGTGGAGCAGCTCGAGCTCCAGCAGCGGCAACCTCTCGCCTTCCGGGGCCATCATGGCCGGACCGGGCTGAGGCGTCGAGGCACTTGCGGGCGAGATAGGCGAGCGGGACTTTGCCTTTGACGCTCGGGTGCCCGTGTTGACGGCCACGCCAGACTTGAGAAAGGGGCATTCCACCCCATGAGATATGCAGTTGAGACATGCCGGATGTCTCTCGTCGCACTGGGGCAGGCAGGCCGGGTTAGTGTTTGTCAAACGGATGGGATCGGCAGGGGAGTTGCCCACCTTGATCTTGCGGGCCTTGCAGGTCGAGCAGCCGGTGCGGCTCTTCCTGTGCGTCCGCCTGCCGACGCCGCTGTACCCCTGTCTCGGCAGGCTGCTGCCAGCAGACGCGGGGGTTGGGGGCGCGGAGGGTGTTTGTGGCACGGAAGATGCCGAGACGGGGTGGTCAGAGGGCGGCTCCAGGTCCGACATCAACGAGATGAGCTCCTTCATGGTGTCCCTGGGGGCTGGTGATTGGCCCGGAGGGCTCGATTGCCGACGAGGGCGCTAGTGACGGGCCGGGCCGTGGAGGAGAGGGGAACTGGAGTCCGGGGCGTGGGTGTGGACTACGGATTACTATGGTACCACGCAGTTAGTCAGGCTCGTACGAGGGTATCCATGGCCCATCCGGGAGTGAGGGTGCGCCAAGATTGGTCCCCGACTTCCCCCGCGGCTTGGGTGCCACAGTCCCAGATGAGGATGATGTGACCATGGCCGGGTCTCATCCGGATGGGCAGTCAGATCATGGCCAGCTTGGGCATGGCAGCTGGGAGAGAGAATGCGGGGAAGCCTGGGGAAGCGCGGGGACGGGTGAGCAGGAGAGCGAAGGGTGAAAGGGTCTCATACCGACTGGGACAGTGGCGTGATGTAGCGGGCCGGAGGGTTCAGCTGCAGCTGCCCAGACGCTGTGCCAGACGGACGGCGTCGAAACAAGCTCGGTTCGGCAGCGCCAAGATGCCAGATTTTCGGGTTGCCGACGAGCTGGGTTGGGTTGGGAGCCGCGGGTTAGCGGTTGGGGTTCCAATCCTGAGTCTCTCGCCAATCGCGTGGGTTGACGATCCCAACATCCCTGCCGCCACGCGCAAGGTTCCATCAAACATCTTCAGATTTCAGGATTTCAGATGAACGCCATGCCCAGGTGGAGGTCACCGTCGTCAGGGACAATGTTTGCTGTTTCAGGTACGTTAAGGTATCTGTAGCCAAGGCGTAGGCCTCTCTGTGATGGTGACTGCCCTCGCCTACATATCTTGCGCTGCTGCGAATAAACCCCTGTCTTTTGATCTTGAGGATGTCGATGGGAACCAACGGATGGTTGAGTGTCTCCGCCTCCGCCTTGGCCCAGCTCAACTCGTTCGATATCGGGGACTTTTTGTGAATTCAGATCAGAGAACCTGGAAAGCATGAAAAGAAACGTGGCTTGGGGCACGATTGATTGGGCAGTCTACGCCCCGCCGTCGATCAATTTGTTCCCGTGCCCCACGGCAGTTTCCAGCGAATCAGACGCGTGCTAGGGCTCCACTACATCCACCCTCCAGCGTCTGCCTAATCGCATTCGCACAGAACCCGAGCTTCTGGAAATATTTTTTTGAGACAGAGAAATCTTGGCATCGCCCCTCGAATCGTGGATTGTACGGGAGGAGCTTCATCACACTGCGCTTTCGGACCACAAGTCCCTACGACGACGGGATCAATGGGTTGCCGTGATGCTGAATAATACTCATTTTTTGCACTGCCCGGCCAGGGGTTATGTCTGGGACAACGAGCGTATCTCCCTGCCTGTCTGTCGTCAGCATCGTCTCTCGTCATGTCTTTGTCCATTTCTGTGTTGAACTTTCTTTGGTCCCTTGTTCCAAGTGCTCCTGACACTTCGTATTTTCCATCCGGTGGCCGTTGACGCGACCTCGAGGATCAAACCTGCCTCAACACTGCCGGATTGACGACGTGGACAGCGGCCTCGCGGCTTCTAACTCGCCGAGCCACATCCTCCCCCCACCGGTCCACATCTCCGGATATGCCGGCTCAGGGCTAACACGGATTACAAAACGCAAAGCCCGCCGATTATCCTTCTCTCGGGGTTCCACGATTCATCCACTGTCAACGCCGCCGCCGCCATGTCCACGCCGTCAACGCCGCCCCCCGGGTGGCGGCCCACCTTCGACACCTGCACCGACGTCAGTCCCTACTGCCCCGTCCAAGCCACTACCCTCGGCTACTCCCCCAACAGGGGCCTCAACATCTTCTTCGCTGTTGGCTATGCCGTGGCCGCCGTGATCACCATCGTCCCCGGCGTGTGGAAGCGGACCTGGGGCTTCTCTATCGCCGTGGCCGCGGGATGCATCCTCGAGTGTGTTGGTGTGTACCCCTGAACCCCTGGATTTAATTTCACACCCTCAACAACAACAACCTTAACAGCCCGCTAACTCACAACCACCAGGCTATATCGGCCGCGCCCTGCTCGGCGTCAACCCCTGGAACGACGGCGCCTTCAAGATGCAGATCGTCGCCATCATCCTCGGCCCCACCCTCGTCTGCGTCGGCCTGTACCTGACCCTCAAGCACGCTGTGAACGCCCTCAACCGCTCCCTCAGCCGCGTCGCCCCGCGCATCTACCCGCTATTTTTCGTGCCCGCCGACTTCTCCTGCCTGGTTGTCCAGGCCATCGGCGGCGGCATCGCTGCCACTGCCGGCCGCGGTCAAAAGTCCCTGCTGCAGCACGGTAACCGGACCATCATGGCCGGCATCGTACTGCAGGTTGTCGTGCTGGGCTTCTTTGGTCTGATGGCCGGGGATTATCTCTTCCGTGTGGGGCGCTACTTTAAGCGCGGACCCGTGGAGCCTGAGTATCGGGCTGGCGCCGCGCTGTGGGTGGACAAGAAGTTCCGCATGTTCATCTGGGCCATGGGCTTCGCGTATGCCGCGCTGCTGATCCGCTGCGTCTACCGCATTGCCGAGATGGCCGGTGGCTGGGGCAACCACATCATGCAGGACGAGCCGTCGTTTATCGTTCTTGAGTCGTTCATGGTGTTGATTGCGTGTGTGGTGCTGGCAGTCTTTCCCCCGGGCTTCTTCTTCCCGCAGATGTCACATCGTGCTGAGGTGGCGGAGGAGAAGGGGACGCAGACAGAGAGCGACTCGGCGGGCACGGAGCTGGAGCAGGTTTGAGCGGCATTGCGAATTTGGATAGACCAGCGGTAGAATAAAGCAGACTAGACATAGATAGACATTGGACA
This sequence comes from Chloridium humicola, assembly GCA_027569505.1. Taxonomy (NCBI): domain Eukaryota; kingdom Fungi; phylum Ascomycota; class Sordariomycetes; order Chaetosphaeriales; family Chaetosphaeriaceae; genus Chloridium; species Chloridium humicola. The sequence continues at coordinate 17,652 of JAPDFF010000094.1, read as the reverse complement.
CCTCAATCATACAACACCCGATACCGCGTCATCACAATCCCACTCTGCTTCCTCTCCACACTCTCCAACACCAACTTCCGCCCCAGTTCGCCCTTGTCCCCCTCCCCCCCCTCCCACTCCCCAAACATCGGCACCCCCTTTCCCACAATCACCGGCATAATCGCCGCCTCAACCACATCCACCAGCCCTGCCCTTAACAAAATCCCAGCCAGCTCCCCCCCGCCCATCAACCAAATATCCTTCCCCTTCCCCCCCTCCTTCTCCTCCCTCCCCTTACCCTCCCACTCCCCCCTCAACCTCTCCTTCAACCCCCGCACCCACACCACCACATCCTCCCCCCCAACCCCAACAACCGTAACCCCCTCCATCCACGCTTCCAGTTTCACACCCCCACCCAAAGTATGATCTCCACCACTCCCCCTAGTAAAAACAATAACCCTCCCCCTCTCCATCTCCCTAAGCGGGTTTTCGTCTTTCTGAGACAAGAATGTTTCGTAGGTTTTGCGGCCCATGAGGAAGTGGCTGAATTCGGAGAAGAGGGAGGCGAAATCAATGGTGGGGTCGGGGACTATCCAGGCGTGGGAGTTGGTGGGGTGGGAGGTGATGAGGCCGTTGAGGGTGGGGGCGTGGTTGTAGCGGAGGAGGGGACCTTGATAATTTGAAGGAAGGGTAGTCATTTTGGTTGTGGGGGTGATTACTTTGGTAGTGGGAGTTTTAAGCTTGTTGTGGGACGGAAAAGAAGATGGGAGTGTGGTGGATTGGGGAGAGATGGAGGGGAAAAGACGAGGCAGGGTTCTCTTGAAATTGGAGGGGAATTTGAACACGGAGGTGATGGGATTGTGTGACACGAATGCAGTGGTGTTGGCATGCACACCTGCCCAGCGGTTCAGTGAGGGGTTGTGTGAAGAGCTTCACATGAGATTGTGGGGGGTCGTCAGCCACAGATTACTGCATCTCGCACTGGCAACCAAGAACGGAACGGAACACAGGGCCAAGGATAGATGGAATGAGCTAGTTTGGGTGGCACTGCCATCTTAGCGTATGTCAAGTTCCGCGTTGTTCTTCTTTCTTCTTTCTTCTTTCTTCTTTCTTCTTTCTTCTTTCTTCTTTCTTCTTTCTTCTTTCTTCTTTCTTCTTTCTTCTTTCTTCTTTCTTCTTGGAAAAAAAGCAGACAAGGACCAAAACCTAAGTTACCCCCATCTAGCACTTAAAGTAACAGTCAAAGTAACGGACTCCTCAGCAGAATCTCAAACCCAGTCTTAAGAGCATCCATGATTCCCTCATCCCAACCCAAGCCCCCGCCACTGCACAACTCCGTAACCAGATACTCCTGCTCCTCACAAGGCACATCCACAACTGCCAGAATCTCCTTCACAATCTTACCCACAATATTCCCCCTCCCCATCCCATCCGCAGCAATAGCAACATTCTCCATAATAAGCGAAGCACTAGTAGCATACTTCCCCCCCCCACCCACCTCCAGCAAGCTGTCCACCACCTCCCTATAAACCCCGTGATACCGCACCAGCGCGGTCGGCAAATCCTCCGTCAACTCCGGATCAACCAACCTCCCCTCCTCATGATACCCATACATACCCGAATCCCAATCACGAGCCAGCCACCCTGTGTATCGCAGGTTGCACAGCGAGGTCGGCCAAGTGCCGAGGCGGTCCCAGTCGATGATGCCTACCAACCGGCCACTGGATGAGACAATGAAGTTTTAGATGTCGAAGTCAGGATAGGTGAGAACGAATTCCTCCTCTTCGCCTGCCAGAGTGGCCTGGAGCGCATGCTGAATACGCTCTTCGAGTGGTAATTCGGCTACTGTCGCTAGGGTACGCGCAATATAGTCTGGGGCAAGCATTTTGACGGCAACGGCACTGCAACAGCGAATTCAGGGGCGTGGGCGTGGGCGTGGGCGTGGGCGCGGGTGTAGCGTAGCGAAAATCAGGGGGGCGCGGGCCTCAACACCATGGACGCAGTGGGCAAAATATCACCATACCCAGGAACAGTGGAAAAACGGGACCTTGGCATGTAGTCACATTGTTAAGATACTTGAACAACTAAGACAGAAAATGCAAGTCTTTCGCCAATAATGATAACTAGAGAGCGATTAAATAAGGATTGAGATAGCTTAAACATATAGAGAAGTACTCGAATTAGAATATTATTTAAGATAGGAGAAGCTTCTTGAAGATTGGCAGCTCCTTTTCATTTTACTTCCGTCGTCGCTAATGCAAGTCGTCGAACGGAAATACAAATTCCTCATTAACGACAAAAGATCCTATGCCCAAATTTCTTCTACGGCAAGAATAACCTCTGAAGAATGACCGGACATATTTATGCAACTCTGCACCTCAATCTCATTGAGCAAGGGAGAGATTAGCAAGATGGGCAAAAAAAGTGGCTTTTTCGGTGGTGTGGCTTTTTTGGTTCCTCGCACCGGTAAACCGGTGCGAGCCCTCTGCGAGTCCCAGAAAAGTAGGGCGTAGCACGGGTATTTGTTGTGCTTGCCGAGCCTGGTTGGCCTGGAAAGGCGGCCCGGTACGGACACATAAGACTTCCTGCTAGGTACAGAGTGATTAACGGCCCGACGTGTAAAAGGGGCTGTATCGACCTCCACAGCCGGACCTCTATTTACTTCCTTGACGGCCCTCACTTTCCCCGCCCTCGCCAAAAAGCGAAGCACCAACTCCGACACTGGTCCATCACATCATGTCAATCAACATGCCGCTTCGCGAGACCGACCTAGATTTCAATAGCCAGATCTCCGAAAAGATCAAGGCAGGGTTCAACGCAAAGTTCGAAGTTTTCGCATACGATATCCCGCTGCCGCTCCTCCTCGTCGATGAGGATGAAGATGCGGAGACGCCACTGCCGTGCCATGAACCTGCCGAGGAGACAATCGCCATTAGCACCCACATATCTGTGCGCATCCGTGCATTTTACGAGCAAATTGCCGCCACCTACAACGCGATCGAGGATCCGCCAGCCAGCAGTGGGATCTACCTCGAAATCCGGACGCAGGACTTTGATCCAGAGCCGCCATATTGCGAACATCGCAGGTCTCACTCGCGCCGCCTACACCTGCACGACCCCGAGACACTGCCGGATCTGCCCTTTGTGGACAGCCTGGTCATCAGGTCAAGGTCGGACGGCTCCAACGCCGACATCGCGAGAGACATACGCCCTCTGTCTCCTCTCGTGCCGCTACAGTGCCTCGTCCATCTGCCGGCTGTCCAAGAGTGGAATGCCCCCTGGTTGTGGGAGCGGCCTATGCCCGCCTGCACGCCGAGTAGGGTGATGCGCGAGCACTTCACCTGGCCGTGGGAGGGCCCCCTGCGAGACGCCCGCCACGAGTTCGGCGCCGCCATCATGGACCAAGAGAAGCACCTTTGCGGGAAAAGGATCCCCGCCAGCCTGACCAGGGCCGCACTACACTTCTGGCCTTTTTTCTCGCTCCCCAGGGATGTCCAGTCTATAGCCCGACCGAATCTGATCTCTCCTGCGGATCGAGATCCGGTATCTATCGGCCTATGCAAGCTCGGTGCGCAGCTAACCCTGTTCGACGTGCGTGCTATGATCACTCCAGACCTGTTCCCTAGTCCCGAGGCACCAACCGACCAGCAGTGGTCACGGATGCGGCGATTCCGGCTCGAGTTCCATTCCCTCCGTCCAGACGGGCGGTGGTACTTTGTGGGCCCCGGTGGCGAGGATCCGCACGACTCGGAACAAGGAGGGTACAAGATCTCAGACACAAAACACTACCCCCGCGAAACGGACACGAACGAGGACGTGGCCCTCCACCGCGAGTACGACAATAGCCCGCGGAGCGAGTACGATCGCAGTCTGGACATGTTCCGCACTGAGCCCTGTAGGGAGCGGATCGAACCCCTGCTCGCGGCGTTTGCGAAGTCTATGACTCGCGACAATATGCCGAGCCTCGAGGACGCTGAGATTTTTACGTACCTGTGGTGGCAGCCTTCAGACGACAGAGAAGTGGAGGAATATGATCTGCCGATGAAAAACGGCCATAGATGGGGTGTCAAGTTCATTGCTGGGCGTGGTAGTAAGACGCAGAAGGACGGCGATGCTACGGTACCAACAACACCGGTGGTGCAGTGGCAGGTTGGCGACTGGAGACCTAGCGAGGAGGTTATTAGCTTGTTCGAAAGCCTAGGACGACAGGAGTGGCTCGATTTCGAGTGGTCCAGGTATAGATCTAAGGCGGGGTTTGACTTGCTGGGAAAGGACGAGTCTTCACCCATATAGTCGGGCGGGCAAGTAGAATCCTTTATTGTGGATTTTGAAGAATAATGGTTCAGGGGGATGCCCTCGCACCGTGGCCCTCTGGTCAGAAGGAGTTTAGCCGGACTTTTCATTTTTCTGTTGCGTTCCGCGGCTGCAAGCCAACCGTTGTATTTTAGGGGGGCTCCACCTCCCAGTCTTGCTTTCCGGGGCAAACCAAGATTGACACCAAGCCACCACCAATATCAACTTGTTTCAACACAACCATTGTCTCGCCGCTCCGGCGGTGGGAGGATTCTCCTTCGTGCAACCAAATGGAGGCATGTTCTGGAATCACGATCACAATCCTGCTCGCGGAGAAATCCGTCTTTTTTTGTTCACTTTTTACACGTGTTGAGCTGTCCTGCCAGCCCGACCACAGATATGTGGTGTATGGTGCTTTTTGTGCATGTTTTTGAGGAGCAATGGCTCCACGTTAATAAGTGGACCCTAGGGGCACTTTCTAGACAAGTCTTTCCACCCGCTATTGGACTCATTTACTTCATACCTACTCTCTCCTTCTTTGCCTGAAGAATGTCTGTTCTAGAACACATATCCTTGACACCCGCAAAACTATACATTCCCACCTCCACGTGGCAATCAAATCATATAACAGATCCCAATAGTTGTTTCTAGCTCGAAACGCCAACACAGTACGCCTGGCCCAGCCAGAAGTTTGTCATGCAATCCCTCGAGACGGCAGGGTCCCAGGCTATAAAACTGATCGAGCGTGATGCCGTTGTCGCTGGCCATAGATGCGCAGCCATCGCCGCTCTCCACAACATCCCACTTGTTACAATCAGCTGGCTGGCCGGTATGCGTCGGCGCGGGCGCCGTCGGCTTCGTTGTCGACGACGTCGTGGTAGGGGTACTCCTGGCACTAGATCAGCCGACGCAGTATGCCTGCCTCAACCAGAAGTTGGTAACACAGTCCTTAGAACAGGGTTCCAGGCGTAGAACTGGTCGACCGAGATGCCGTTGTCGCTGGCTAGAGAACCGCAGCTATCGCCTTCTGCCACGACGTCCCACTTGTTACAGTCGGCAGGTTGGCCGGCGTGCGTCGGAGCCGGAGCGGTAGGCTTGGTCGTTGTCGACGTTGTGATTGAAGCAGACTGCGAGGCGGTGAGCGAGTTCCAGGCGACGAAGCTGTCAAAGTCGACGTTGTAGTTGGACGCTGCAATTTTGCAGTTACTGTTCCAGTAGCCGAACACATCAGGGGAGTACTGGTACTCATCGCCCTTAAAGTAGAAGGAGCAGCCGTCGCGGACGCCGGCGGCCAACGGGAGCTGGGTCGGTCTTGAATCCAGGGTCATGGTAGCGTTGGGCAGCATGGTGAAGGGGACACTGGTAAAGGACTCGTTGGGGTCAATGGTGACCGCGACATGTCCGGGACGGCTGGGATAGTTGTTGATGTTACCGACCGCTTAGACACAGTAGCTCTCCTTGGCAAAGAGGTTGGTGTAGTTGGAGTTGAGGCCTGTATTGAGGAACATGAAGTCATCGAGAGAAATGGCAAACCTGAGAGTCAACAGGTTGCAGTAGTCGCCGGCCTCAACCTCGTACCAGCGGCCGCAGAGCTTGTCAGATCCAATGGCAGTATTGGAGGGGATCGGAGGAGCAGTGGTAGGCGTCACCGGAGGAACACCCGTCGTCGGGGCCGGTGGCAGCTTGGGTCCGGGTGGTTCGATACAAAGCGTAGTACCGTTCATCATGTCGAGGTTGGAACAGACCGGGTTGATGACAGGATTCCAAGCCAGCAGCTGTAACTCTGTGATGTTCCCAGCCGTAGCGATAGCTTTGCAGGTCGTGTTGACTGCCACCGTGACAGTTCTGCATGTATTGGTGATACAGAGACTCCCCGAAGTTGGGAACTCGTAACAATAAGTACCGAGGTGGTTGTCAGATAGCATCCAGGCTATACCGACACCCTGAGCCTTAGAGATGCTGTAGCAATCATCACCGCCCTGGAATTGGTATATGGCGCCGTTGCAGACTGACTCGGTGGGCTCTGGCTGGCTAGTGAAGTAGTCGATGGTAGATGTGGTAGTAGGCTTGCCCGTGATTGGCGAAAAAGGTTACCAATGCCGCAATGGGACCGCAAAAAACATCGTTCTCCTTGAGACACGTGAAGGTATAGATGTACCAGCGGGTGGCCGGGATTACAATGGGCGATGCGTCAAGGTCATCCTCGGCAGGAATGACAATGTCGTTGCTACAGGCAGACCGCACCGAACTCTCCCACGACTAGAGCGCAGACGCGCAGCTAGCGGTACACACACGGGTAAGCGTGGCAGGCGGGTAGTAGAAGTCATGGCGGAGGGCCGGCACGAGAGGATCGCAAGCGATATCAGCCATGAGGGCCGCAGAACATGCCGCATCAAGATCCTCGGGAAGACTGTCGTCGTAGAGCATCTTAACGGCGGAGACCGGGCTGGGGCTTAGGCTCAGGCATAGAAGAGCCCCAAGGACACAGCGCCACAAGGCTACCATAACTTGATGGATCGTATTTTCCTACCTCTCTCACCAGGAGTTAAAAGAATGAACAGTGAGTGGATGAGACTGGCACATACAAACAAGGGAGGAAGGGAGTATTGTGTCTACCTAGACACAAGGAGTAACAGGCGACCGCAAGAGTAATAAGGAAGTCAGAAAGTATCCATAACTCCAGAGTAACCGAGGTACAGAATAGTTGCCCAGGTCCGATAGGAAATTTGGTTCAGCCAATCCACCTTATCGTCGTCCCAACCGCCTGGTGGAAGAGAAAGGGCCACAAGAGCCGGCGTTCAACATGTCAAGGATCATCCGTCCAGGCTGGTGATCAGATGGGGTTATCATGCATTATAACTCTGACCTGTGGGTACTGCTAATACGTAGTCACGGTCTCGCTTCCAGAAGCTCGTTCACCTGGCCAATTGAGGGAAACGAGGGAGCGCGAACCGTTATTGGCCGGCCACCTTCGGAATGGGACGGAACCATTGACCGTCTTATGCAGGGTCGGGCCCATATAGGGGTAAATGAAGCTGTCAGGGGCGAGGGAGCCTGTAACAGGCTGAGCCCCGGAGAGGCCTCGGTGACCCTCGGCCAACCCCAGAACATCTCCTGGCCAACGACTCTATCAACGACTATCACACTTACCCCTTTCACACTTCGTGTCTCCCTCTGTTTAGAGGAAGGCCTCCGCAACGCGTTGGCCTATTTCTGTTTTCCTTTTCTTTCTTCAAGCTTAGTTATACTCGTAGAGTCATCATCGGATAGTTGTAATATACTCCTGAGACCGTTACATCTTCAGCTTTGGTTCTAGGGCTTCGGGCCGCGCCACGCCGTGCGGCGCCTCCTGGCGTCGCGTCGCGCATCACTTGATTCTACTACTCTTCGGCCTCCGGAGCGCTTCGGTTGTCGATATTCGTGGGCCGTCCTTCGCTCCAATTCCTGTCCTATACAGCGAAGCGAGGTCTACCAGCGATGAATTGACTCTGCTGAGATCACGTGGGTACTAGCTGGGGGCTAAAATTAGCTCGCGCTAAATCGGGCGAACGTTGAGTCGCAAAGCGGAGATCCAGGAACCTGGCTGCCTGGATCCTCGCTGACACCGGGCCTTGGATACGGCTTCTCGCGTTCTGAGAGTTTCTTGGTTGAATCTGCCTCCCTACCTTCAAACCCCACCAGAGCAGTGGATCACAATCTGACGGACCAGGCCGCACGCCCCTTTCCGTAGCGAAATGCGACGATTATTAAGCCGGCGGCCGAAAGCCGCGACAACTGGTTCAGCGCCTCAGCAAAGCCAGCCAACACGACCACCCGCCTCGGACTCGTCTTCGACCGAGACCTTCCTGTCAGGCATCAAACTGCTTCATAGTGCGGCACATGCCACCGTCGAGTATATACACTTCTACTCCAAGTGATAGTAACACAGCCACTGATAACCGGCGTCCAGCATTGTCTTTGTCCATGGCCTGAATGGCGACCGCGAGAAGACCTGGACCGCCAGCAACGCGTCCGAGCCGTGGCCCAAGGCCCTCCTCCCGTCTGAGGTCCCAACCGCGCGCGTCCTTACATTCGGATACGATGCAAACGTGGCGGACTGGCGGGGCATGGTGTCGCAGAATCGGATTGCCAACCATGCGTGGAATCTTCTGACGTCTCTCGTGTCGTATCGAGAGAGGGACGATACGGTGAGTGCGAGCGGCGGCGTAGACTGGGTACGACGCTGACGCGAGTAGAATGATCGGCCGATTATATTTGTCTGCCACAGCCTGGGGGGCCTGGTTTGCGAGGATGTACGTCTTCTCGAGTCCTTGGCCGCCGCAGTCGCTAATTGCCCCGCTAGGCATTACTCACATCAAGACAGCGGACTGAACCACACCTCTATAACGTCCTCCGGTTGACGCGCGGCATCGCTTTTCTCGGGACGCCACACCACGGGTCGGGGCTGGCACGATGGGCCGAGCTACTGTCGCGATCCATCGGGATCATCAAGCAGACAAACACACAAATTGTTGAGGTGCTCAAGCGCGACTCAGAGGTGCTTGCGCGGATCCAGGACGGTTTCCACACCATGGTCCTAGCGCGCGGCAAGGAGGGACAGCCGATCGAGATCAGCTGCTTTTTCGAGGAGCTGCCTCTGCCAGGCATCGGCCAAGTGAGTGTGCTGGCGTGACTCTATGGCGCGTGTTTTGCTGACGGGGTTGGGCAGGTTGTGCCGCAGGATTCGGCGATTCTGCCTGGGTACATCCCGATCGGGATCCGCGGCAATCATATGGACATGACCAAATTTGCCAGCGCGGATGACCCGGGGTTCCAGGCAGTTTGCGGAGAGCTTCGTCGGTGGATGAAGCAGCTTGGCAAAGCTGTACCACCAGACGGAAATCTACCCCGTCGTGGACCTGGCAGTATACCCAAGGATAGTGAGCGCGGACCGGGCGAGTCGGATAGGCTAGATAGGCTCAAGAGCGATGCTACAATGTGTAAGTAGAATATATGCCGTTATCTAGACTAGGCTAATAAGAGTAGTTCTCGTGCCATATACCTGCAATCCCGACTTTGTCGGGCGATCCGATATCCTTGAAAAGCTCAAGGACCAGCTCGGCCACAAGCAGCAGCAGAGCAAGTGGCACCTGCGAGCCGCACTGTACGGCTTGGGAGGCATTGGGTAATTGAAGCTGCCCGATCTTTATAGGCTGTGCTAACTTGGAATAGGAAAACGCAAATCGCACTAGCATATACATACTGGTTACAAGAGGAGTATCCTGATGTATCGGTCTTCTGGGTCCACGCGAGCAGCGCCGAGCGGTTTCGTCAGTCATATACATTGATTGCACAGGAATGTCACGTCCCTGGTTACGGCGATCCCAAAGCGGACGTGGTATTACTGCTGAAGAGGTGGCTGGAGAGAAAGGACCGAGGCAGGTGGCTGATGGTGATCGACAATGCTGACGACGCGCAACTCACCAGCGGGCCGGGAGGGCTTGGACAACACATTCCCGAATGCGCGCACGGGTCTATTCTCGTAACGACGAGGAACAAAGAGGTAGGCTCGAGGCTTACAAGGAGCGGACGACTAATTGAAGTCAAGAAGATGGACGACAGCGAGTCGAAAGAGCTGCTCGAGAAGAAGCTCGAGGAAGACAGAATCGATCCTGGCGACTTATCTATACTGTCATCTCGACTGGAGCATCTGCCGCTCGCACTAGTCCAGGCAGCTGCGTTTATGCAGGAGAAGTCGGTACCGATCAGGAGGTATCTCGAGTTGCTGGACAAGAGCGACCAAGACCTTGTGGATCTGCTTAGCCAGGACTTTGAGACGGTTGGGCGAGACTCGGAGACGCCTCGGGCAGTGACAGAAACTTGGATTTTGTCGTTTGATCAGATCCGGCGGCAGAATACCTTCGCAGACGAGCTTCTCGCGCTTATGGGTCTCTTGGATCGGCACGCAATTCCATTAGAGTTTCTATCTAGCTATAGCATGCAGCAGTCAGAGCATCAGGCAAGGGGGGAAGTACAGCTTATAGAGGCTCTGGGGGTTCTGAAGGCGTTTTCTTTCGTAGTAGAGGAGAAGGGTGATAGCTTGGACATGCACCGGCTCGTACAGTTGGTGACGCGAAAGTGGCTCACCAAGGAGGGGAGGATGAGACACTTTGCTGGCCAGGCACTGTTGGCGGTGTCGGACTGCTACCCATTTGGCCGGTATGAGAATTGGGCAGTATGCAGCGCGTACCTTGCGCACGCATATGCAGTACTAGGTGGTGAGGGTACTGGTTCAAGGGACGAGATGGTTGGGAAGGCGACTCTTCTGCACTCTATGGCAGGGTACTTTGATTACCGCGGGCAGTGGAAAGATGCTGAGAGGTTCCAGGTTGAGGCTGTTAAGTTACGAGATGAAGTTCTAGGGTCGGAGCAGCCCGACACGCTGACCAGCATAGCCAACCTGGCGTCGACTTACTGGAAACAAGGCCGATGGAAGAAGGCCGAGTCGCTGGAGGTGCGAGTGATGGAGACGAGAAAGAGGGTGCTGGGAGAGGAGCATCCCGACACGCTAACCAGCATGGCCAACCTGGCGTCGACCTACCGGAACCAAGGCCGATGGAAGAAGGCCGAGTCGCTGGAGGTACAAGTGATGGAGACAAGTTTGAGGGTGCTGGGAGAGGAGCATCCTAGCACGCTGACCAGCATGAGCAACCTGGCGTTGACGTACCAGAAGCAGGGCCGGTGGGAGGAGGCCGAGAAGCTAGAGGTCCAGGTGATGGCGACTCGCAAGACGAACCTCGGAGTCGACCATCCCAACACGCTGACCAGCATGGGCAACCTGGCGTTGACGTACCAGAAGCAGGGCAGGTGGGAGGAGGCCGAAGGACTACAAGCCAAAGGACTTGAACTGTGTTCGAAGAAGCTAGGTGAACGGCACCCCGATACTCTGATCAGCATGAACAATCTTGCCTTTATTTGGAAGGACATGGGTCGCCACGAAGACGCTCTTCGCCTACTGCAAACTTGCTTTGATTTCCAGCAACAGGTATTGGGCGCAGGTCATCCGTACACGGCGTCTACGGTGTCAACTCTGGAGGCCTGGCGAAAGGAGAAGGAACAACCAGTAGTTGATGCAGAAAGCGCTCAAAGGAAATATGGGTCGTAATGACTGAATTGACTGTAATGAAAAAAGATGGTTATTTTTCATAGAAGGTCGATGGCTGGCAGTGAGGTAAGCTCACTCACTGCCAGGACCTTATCTAATCTATAAATGGGGCCGCCAGAACAGCCCAATGATGTAGTTCCAATATCAAATGCCGGCTAACAAAGAAAACCTCGCAATGCCCTCATTGCCCAATAGCTATCCTCCTTTGTCCTCCGTGATCCTCTGTCACGGCATGACAAGCAAAGACAGCGGTGCCGTGGCCCATACATAACTCACTAGATTGCAAGTTTGGGCGACTTCCAATTCGACACCCTTTTGGGAGGGATTGTTTGGCTGAGTGGGTTGGTCATGCACGTTTCGTCACATCCTCCGTATCCTTCTCCTTCCTTGCTTCAATCGCCGGGAGTCGGACGCGCGCTGCGGCGAGGGGCGGAGGCCTCAGGGACCGGCGCGAGCGACGGGGCGTTCGCCGGGTTCTTGCGAGGGCGACCACGCGGCTTGGGCGCGGGCGCGCGCGCGGACTTCGACCGAAGGCTCAGCCGGTTCCGAATTTCTTTGCGAAATCGCTTTCTCCTCGGAAACAGCGTTCCTGTCCGTATTGGCGGCGTGCGGCTGCGCTTGCTTGCGCGGGCGGTCGGGCGGCCGGGCTTGCCAGGCACAATGACCGGCTGACCCCCCTGACGAGCTCAGTATTTGTTGGTAGTCCAACAGCCACTTATCCACAGTTATCACAGGGTTGCAGAGCTTACGGAGGTAAGAAGTAGGTGCCAGAGGCTCAACTGCAGGGCAAGTCTAGATTCAACTGACTGATGTTGTAACGGTCTCAACAAGTATATTGCAACTAGCTGATGACGACTCTACGAGTACACTAAACTTGAGGAAAGAAGAGAAAGGAAAGGAACTGTTACCACGAGGTGACCTTGTTCTTATGACCAGAGGGGGAGCGCGTGGCATGATATGTCATCTGCATCAGGGAATGCGTAATGGTGATGGAGGTTGTATGGGCACTGACGGGTCATGGCGTTGATGGACCAAGGCGCTGGGCCCTGACGGTGCCTGCTGCCGATCATAGCCGAGAGTAATTGATAGTCCACCAGCACGCCATACCTACCCTGACACCAGCTGGACTATGGCGCTGATAGACCAGTGTGCTGGGTCATGATCGAGAATGGTCGAGAATGGTCGTTGGCCGAGAGTCTCCGAGGCCATCAACGGGGCTCAGCCCGTTACAAGGTGGTACTACGCGGCTAAGGTAATGAACGGAGGGATAGCCTAGCCAAGGGCATTAACTCCCTGAATAACTATTACCAACTTGTAGTTGCTAGGCTAGGCTAGCTTTGCCTTGCTATAGCTATCTGAGGTTGTAACTACTATACCCGCGAAGATGATGCCCATTAAAAACCTAGTCTCGTCGAAGTTGTAGATATCGTCATTCACGATACTATACTTAGCCTTAACATTTCGTACGAGGGTAAACCACTTGCTAATGATCTTTGAATCCTCGCACTTAGCCCTTTAGTAGTCATATCGACGTGTCCAATGTATCCGGAGCTCTGGCTAGCGTTTGACGAAGTTATATGCCTAGAGCTTGCCGACAGGGGGCGCGTCGCGTTCGTATAGCAGCTAATTGGCTATATCCTCTATACCACGCAACCGAGGTGGAAATACGCGAGTATATAGCTCAACCATAGACTAAACCATTGTCTGCTCTTCCAGATCCGTCAGATTGCGTGAGTTGGCTGGAAGATCGCATTATGCATATCCACTAACTAGCGCGTCGACGGCGTAGTGTAGTCTCTGGAACATTGTATAAGTTAGCTGCAGCAAGAACGCTGAGCTTTTTGTTGTTTTGGATAGCCTCGAGTGACAAAAGGACTCTGGCTTCTTTTGAAGGGCCGCCTATGGTTTGTTGTGGTAAAGAGTGTGAAAAAGAGAGAAGACGAGTTTTGGGAGAGATTCGCCACTCGCTTATATTCGCCACTCGCTTATAAAGCACGTTAATGGTGATAGAGGTCATATGGGCACTGACGTATCATGGCGCTGATTGGACCAAGGCGCTGGATCATGTCGCTGATAGGTCATGGCGTTGAGGGTCTCCATGACCGAGAGTCTCCGAGGCCGTCAACGGGCTCAGCCCGTTATAGATGTGATGATGCTTATTCTGATCAAACCCAATGCACGCCTACACCCCTAACGAAAGATGGAAGGATGGATGGATGTATGGATTTTATTTCGCGCGGAGGCACTAGTTAAGCCTAAAGGGCCTTGGCACCCGATTCCTCCGCTTTTGCCTTGACCTTGTCCAAGCCCTTACAGTTATTTGCCTTGTACAGCGCTACCTCATGCCTCTTTTCTCAGTTGCGAGCAGATCGACTTGGAGGCTGCATTCTCCAAATGTTTAGCGTCCTATCTTTAGCGGCTAAAGCGGGACCTGCTGGGTGAGGTTGTATGGTGTTAGTTGAGTTCCAGTCTATAACCTGGAGTTACTATGGTTGGCTCGGTCCCTGCTCGTCGTCCGATTCTAGTCTTCCCGTTACTAACGCGTACTTGATCGCTGTGCGGACTACTCTCATGTCTGGTGACCAATACTTTGAATCTTCTAAGGGTGCTTTCCCTCCTAGATAGAACGAGAAGCTCCCTCGTCTTGTCGTTGTATATTGCAATATGTCTTCCCTTAGCGCTGTCCATCTCATGTATCGTAGGAGATGTCACGGCGGTTCACGCCGCGCTGGCCAGAACCCATAAGTGGGGCGTGCTGACATGTGGAAGCACGGGCCACTGTAGGCTGAAGATCTTGCACCTCGCCGTCGCCAGAACTGTATTTAGCTCCTCGAGCTACGTCTTGACTATCAAGCCCGCCCGTACCGACGAAATAGAGCCCAAAATTGTAGCTTAGCCCAAATACACTGTCGTTGATCTACCTGCCTGTGCCGCCCGTGACATGAATTGCTCTTTATGAGAAACGGCAAGAAGGAAATCTCCACGGAGGATGATTGGGAGAAGGGGAAGCGGGATGGACGGACTGTGTGGACCTATCGGCGTGCAAGGACTGTGTACTGGACCAAGAGGTTGGGCTAACATCTGTTATTGTGGGTGTGGTTGGCTTCAAGTTTCGAGGTTCAAGTTCTGCGACTCCTTTGTTTCTCCTCATTTTTCCATAACTATTCCTTTTTGTGGTGGTTCTTACCCTGGCCTTTGTTGGCCACGCAAGCTCCCCCCTCTCTTTGCTCCTCTTTGTTAGCTTGTGGGTTTATAAGCCCACGTCCTCTCCCTCTCAAAGAGTCTGAATCCCAAAACCACTTCCTTCTGTGGCCTTCATCCTGCACCTTATAGACTTTTCCTGCCCAACTCCCAAGTTGCTTTGTTGTCACTTCGCTAGTTACAGATGACTTCCCCAGTATTGTACCGGGGAACTCATTTAAGAATCTCCTTGTGAATTAGGTTTTTATATAGCCAAACGGCACGAATCATGCGTGAATCAAAATTCAGCGAAACCCTTCATCTTGCGGCACTCCCACCTGTCTTGGTTGCCGAGTGCCTCGCTGCTTGTCGGGACAAGAGTCTGCAGAAAGGCAACCTGAACTGTATAAGCAGCCCCAGTCCTGTTTCTACCAGAGGGTTGGGAGCCAGACCGAAAGCGGATGCTGAGAGGTTGGGTGACCGTCTCAGACGCATCAACACCCACCCGGCACTGCCCCACAGCGCGGGCGCCTCCATTTCGATAGTGGAAGAGCATTCCCCTGCAAGCTCCAGTATCTTTGTCCTAAAACTTGTGGTAGAGGCAACCTCGCCGAGGGGCGCCCACGAGAAATACGCGTCGTTGCCCAGAGGGCTAACGCCGGGGTGTTCCACACGGAACGGGGCGGGCAGAGGTAAATCAGAGAGTTCGCGAAAGAGCGCGGCAAGGAACCGCACTGCTTGTCCAGTATATGGCTTTGGTTGGCCATACACCATGGTGACGGGCGCAGACTGGCCGAGGCACGTATCCTCGGCAGCGCCGGCGTATTGCAGGCCGAAAATGACATCGCCGACGAGCTTGGTGCAGACCAAGATGCTGGTCTGGTCATCATATGCCCTCCGGGCGATAAGGACAAGGACGCGGCCGCGCCAGGGGAGGGGGAGATGGATCCAGACGAGACTCCGCCGCATCAGAGGGTTGGTGAGGTTGCGGTCGTAGGTGTCGATGGCGCACACGGAGAAGGTGTGGTGGATGTGGATGCCGTGGAGGGTACCGCGGAAGTAGAAGAATGCGATGCCTCGGATCTCGTCCATCTCAACTGCGTGGAAGGCCGCGGCAGGGGCAGGCGGCCTTGGGTGAATTCTGCAAAGGGCCAGGCTTGGTGGCGTGGGCGTGTTCCATATCCGAGGCGGGATGGTTCCCAATGAGATGATAAGCCGCAAACATCCGTCCTGGAAGCGTAAGCCCGAGGTTCGTGTTAGGAAGGCTAATACTGGATACTACTGTTAGGCTAGACACACACCCTGAGTTGGGCCACTGCCTCACGAATGGCTGCCTCGTTAACGACAATGAAGACAGATCGACGACTACACTCCCCAGCAGCTAACGTCGCCAAGAGGGTCCGTTTGCAGAGCTTCTCATTCCATTATGGACATGCGAGCTGCGAGATGAAGGACCGCGATGCATCTCCAGAGGAGCGACTGTCGAGAATAGCCTCGTATCATCTCAACAAGCTCATGCGGCAGGTCGTGCAAACGCGGGAACCCGGCCCACTGGCCTCTCGCAAGAGCACTTACTGGTCGACTACCGGCAGGGGCGGGAAGGAGACGGGGTGGGCTCGCCGCCACGGGGCTCTCCGGGCGGCCAGTATCCAGAGGCGCCCAAGGGCATCGGGACCCGTGAGGTCATGGAGGGATCCCTTGGTATCACAACGCTGACTGGCTCGCAATCAGCCGCTGACTGACTATAACCCTAACCCTGCCCCGCTTTCCTATATAATATTAGCAAATATCTATATAGACATGGTGCCTGGTAGTATAGTTATTCGGTAATAACTATATTAGTCGCTAATCGGGGGATCTCTAGCCCTCTGATTCGTCAATTTGAGCTATTATAAGGGTGTTCGATATCGTGGATGCCCCCTCTAGATATAGCGTATTACATACATTCTATATCCTATATACGCAGGCTATAATATAGCCCGCCGAACGCTCCGCAAGCTAACGCCGGCGCTGGCGCTAGCGCAAGCGATCCTGCCGTCTATTACAGTCCTTATAGGGTCTTCGGAACTGGAAGAACCCGGCCCTAGTAACGTGGTTGCGGCGCTGACGCGCCAAGGCGGCGCTGCCCGGAACTGGAATATCAATATTAGTAACGACGTCGAGTTGGAAGATAACCTCCACTATATATATACTACTATTCACGCTAAGCGACCGATAACTATAAAGCGGGCCTATACACCGAAGCAGGAGGAGTTCCGGAGCTTCTGCCGGGCCCGGGGCTTCCAAGACAGGGATATAGTTATAGAGAGCAAGCTCCTCTTGTTCCTTGAAAAGGAGGTTATATATCGCCCCCTCCAAGGTCCGAGCCGGAAGCTATAGCCTGGTTTCCTGGCTAGCGAGGCCCGCTTATACTAGCGGTCTGTCCGGGCGTATATTACGGTAATTACAGATCTGTGGTAGCAACAACGGACCCTCGGTATAAATAACTACCTATCGCCCTGAGAGACTATAGCCCGAGAGTATATATAGACCCTATAACGGTAATATATAGCCTAGAGCCGGTCTATATATACCGACAAAGGCTAAGATATACTTCTCGATAGCTATTTAGAGCCGGAGCTCCGGAGGATTGCCGAGAAACTATAGGGCTAGCCCGCTAAGAGCCTGGCAAATACCGAGCAGTACCTCCGGATATTAACGGACCTCCTGCTCAGCTACTATATACTAGCCCGGGGTAACAACCAGAGGGCGGCTAAGATCTCGGACCTTTTTATATTCGAATTCCCCGGCGAAGGCCCGACCTAGTATATACCTCTGATCTTTACTACCCGCGCCGGGAAGACGAACCAATATAGCCGGCTCGAGATAGCTGGAGCGCTTCGGAGCCGAGACCCTGGGATTTGCCTTCTCGGTGCTCTTGCCTTCTATCTTGTAACGGTCTCAACAAGTGTATTGCAACTAGCTGATGACGACTCTACGAGTACACTAAACTTGAAGAAAGAAGAGAAAGGAAAGTAACTGTTCCCACGAAGTGGCCTTGTTCTTATGACCAGAGG